>WYDI02033196.1:0-101593 GCA_009867235.2 Psittacus erithacus | reverse complement strand
AAAATAGTCCACAGCTTAAAGCAACCAAAACCCTTAAGCGCTGATATTTGTTATTTCCTGTATTTTATCTGATTGTTAACAAGTAAAATGACCTTCCTTCTTATGACCACTTAGAGCCCCTGATGACAAATCTTGAGGTAACTTTTGAAAACCAAAGTACCTTGTGTTGACCAGATTACCTTTACCTGTACTCTAACAGATTTCTTCACAAACTTACTCCATACAAAAATCTCTGCAAAGGCCAAGCTATCCCTTCCCCTCCATGTTTTCCTATTAGTCTATTAATTTTTAAATACAAATTAGAAGTTTTTGGTTTTTTGTAATATTTCCGAAGAGCTGTTTTTAAATAGTTGTTACGGGTTTTTTTAATGAGGAACTGCTAAAATAAAAAGAAACCCACCTTCTGTGCTGTGCCTGAGTACCTATTGAGAAAAGTCTTTGGTAAACTATATATGGGAGCATAGAGTGCTTTACCCACCAAGTGTAATTCAGCTTCTGTCTCATCCACCTATTTTCTTCTGGCATCTTTCCCAGGACATTTTGGGGCAGAAAACCTTCATTCATCCATAGTCACATACCCATCATTGACCATGAGCTGCCCCGAGTCTCAAAAGACAAATGGGAAGAATGCTGGTTCTCAAAAACAAGTTATCTTCAGAAAAAGCACCCGTGACAAAGCTGTAAGTAGCATAATTATGGGTTTATATAGGTATGAGTTTTACTTGTAGTCAGACAGGTAAAGACTTATTAGAAACTTATTTCCTCTCCCCTTCATTCCTTTCTGAAGAAGAACCATGAGCTATATTTAGCGCTAAGTTTGAGAAGATGATGTAAACAGTGTATAGGGCAAGTTTTTCATAATACAACAGGAAGGCAACTCGCCTCTCACTGCTCCTGGGTGGTACTCCTGCTGGTAGGTGTTTAACAACAAACAAAGGTAATTCAATGTCTTTCCAGCCTGATGGCACCAAAAAGCTTTATAGCTCCTTGTCCTGTGTACAAGAATTAATGTTGTACTCTTGGGAGTTTGTCTACATCTGGTCTTCAATTCTGATGTCCTGAAGCATGTAAATGATTCTGTTGCCTAGTGTGAATTGCATGTTTGCTGGAAAAGAAAATTCACTTAAAATGGGATTGTTCTGGTCTCTACAATATTTATAGCTCTGAGTTGTGTGTCCATCCATGTGATGCATAGCCACACAACCTTCAACGCTTTGTGGTTCAACCATGGCCTTGTATTTCTCTACAGCTGACTATCTACCTGGGAAAGAGGGACTTCATTGACAACATAGGGAGTGTGGAGCCTGTAGGTAAGTCCACAAGGGATGTGCTGCCTTTCCTGCTCTTTGAACCCTGGTTATCCTCTGATAATATTTGTTATTTTTTCCTGTTTTTTCAGATGGTGTTGTGTTGGTGGATCCTACACTTCTCAAGGAGAAAAAAGGTTTGAGGTTTTATGCACTGTATGTTTCAGAGATTGTTAGTCCTCTTTTGAAGTGAGATGCTGAGATAGCATCTCTTACTTTTATTGTTTTAAGGGTACAATTGTAATTTTTCTCCCTGGTGAATGGGTTTTTTACTCAATGTAATGTATTTTCTTACAGATGGTATAAGTACTGCCTAGGTTAATTAACACTGTCAAAATGGGTTTCCCTGGCTCTGTAGCGTAGGAAGAGTTTGCATCCTGTGCTGGCTGCATTGTTATCTTGCTGCATGATTTACCTATCATGTACTTCTTTCCAGTGTATGTGTCCCTGACTTGTGCTTTCCGATATGGCCAGGAAGACATAGATGTGATTGGCCTCACTTTCCGACGGGATCTGTACTTCTCTAGGGTCCAAGTGTACCCACCTGCTGACAAGCCAGAGACTCTCTCCCACTTGCAGGAATCCCTGCTAAAGAAGCTGGGGAAAAATGCTTATCCCTTTTTCTTTACAGTAAGTATCTTATAGGAGCCTCTGACCTTCCTCTCCTTGTCTGTTATTATCAGGCTGCTGAGACTTGCTGAGAGAGAGAAGACAGGGATTAATAATGAATTCGTATTATGCAAAGTTCCAATTTTGAGTGACAGGCAGTCAACCATTTTTGTTTTCTTACTGTCCTAAGTGGTAAAGTGCAAGAAGATCCTAGCTGTGTGTGAAAAAGTCCTTTTCTTGAAAAGAGAAGGAAATACGCAATGGCTATATGCTAGCAACAGTCCCTCATATATCCTTGTCTTCCCATTCCTGAGGGGCTGGAATACATTCTACCATTGCCCTACTGCTCACAGAAGAAGTGCTAAATTCTTTCTCTTTAAAAACTTTATGGATCAAACAAGTGGATGAAAAGCTCTTTACCAGATGTTGTCAACAAATAACAGCTTGTTGCCAAACTCTTGATTCTGACAGGATATGTTTCCAGTACTGTCAGTGACGCGTCTGCCTTAGCATTCCCTAGGAAGACCCAGGTTTGAAAGACAGATGCTCTGATACAGCAACAAATAAGTCCTTGAACACTTCTGCCTAGTGGGTTGTTACCCACTGCAATGTTATTGACAACTCAGATACAAGCAGTGATCTTCAAACCACAGGAGTCTGTAATGGGGTGTTAGCACTCAGTCCCCATGAGTTACTCTGCAGCCTTCCCAGTTGATGTCAGGAGTTGCTGGCCCTGCCCAGGCCAGGAGCAAATGGATACTGACTGGTGGCTGGCTGGTCTTCATGGCCTTAATTGTGTTTCTGACATAGACACCCTTTACTCAGGCTTCAAGCCTATGTGAATGGTAAGTACCGCTGCTGTGAGGTGTATTGAGTATCTTGGATAAGGAGGCAGATGTGGCAGCTTCTACTCCAAGCTGTGCCTCTGGGGCTCTGTTTGATTTTTAGACCAGGTGCTTTATGGACTTTTTTTACTTTTTTCTCTTTTGACCCCTGCCCCTTTCTTTGCTATTAAAGTATTAAAGTATTTCTGAGAGGAATGTGTTCATACAGGGCAAGGCAAGGCCCAGCATATTAAGGCCCCTATCCTAGCCAGAAGTTCAAAAAGTTATGCACAAGTATTAGGAGGAATGGCTGAGGGAACTGTGGGGGTTTAGTCTGGAGAAGAGAAGGCTTTGGGGGACCTTATTTCTCTCTACAACTGCCTGAAAGGAGGTTGTAGGGAGGTGGGGGTTGATCTCTTCTCCCAAGTAACAAGCAATAGGACAAAAGGTGACAGCCTCAAGCTGTGCCAGGGGAGGTTTGGACTGGACACTGGGAAACATTTCTTCACAGAAATTCAAGCATTGGAACAGGCTGCCTAGGGCAGTGGTGGAATCACCATCCCTGGAAGAGTTCAGAATCAGTGTAGATGAGGCCCTCAGTGACATGGTTTAGTGGTGGCCTTGACAGTGCTGGGGAACAGTTGGACTTGATGATCTTAAAGAACTTTTCCAACCTAGCTGATCTTATGATTCTGTGATTACAGTGAGTAACCTGTTGTCTTCAGGATTGCTTTGTACCTTTTCTGAGCAATATGTTAACCACAGTAATTAAGTGTGTAATATTGCTTTGGAGTATTTTTCCCTTCTTCCTCCCACAGTTTCCAGATTACCTGCCTTGTTCGGTCTGTCTGCAGCCTGCACCTCATGATGTTGATAAGGTGAGACCAATGGGACACTTCTGCTTATCATGGTTGAGGAAATTCAGGTGGAAAAATTGATGTGAATTCATCTGGCTAGCTTGAGAAATAAATGAGGTGATACTGGGTTTTACTGTGCTATGCCAGAAATGTCAGGAATCTGATTTAAGAGCTGCAAGTGAGTGTCATGGAGTTGAAGTTCTCTGAATAAGAGGGAATCTAGCCAAATAGCAGCAAGACTACTAAATCTGCAATGCTTGTTGTTTCTTTAAGGGTACCGTATGCTTTGCGGGTTGGCTGCACATAAAATGATTGCAGCTGTCAGGCTACATGAGACAAAAGCAGACAGGGTGCCTAAAATCTCATAGTTCTCTATAAATAGCATGTGTTAAGTCCTACTTCAGAATTAAAATAAATGCAGAGAAGGGCTGGCCTTTACATGTGTTTGAACAAAACAAAAACCCTGGAGTTAAAGTCATAATGAGATGTTCTGTGAGATTTCTGACACCATTTAAAATAGTCCTTTTCCACTTAACTGGATGCTTCTCTGAACAGCCGAGCTAGACTAACAGCTGCACAAGGTGGATGCAGGTTGTAGAATCCAGCAGAATCCAAGGATAAGTTGTGGGTTTTGTCAAGGGATGATATTCCAGCAAAAATTTCTATATTGCTCTGTAGAGAGTTGTCTGGGAGTCACTGATGTCCCATGGTGGTATAAACCCATAAACCTTAGACATTGGGAAAGAAGAAGATTGACCCTTAGTCAGGTATTGGCATTACAAAGCCAACTGAGAAATTCAGTTCAGAAACCCAGGGTGGACTGGGGAGCCTTGTATGCTGGTCAGTCTTGTAACCCATACCGTGCTGTGACCACTACAGCACTGCTTTCACAGAAAACCTTTTAGGAGTAGGAATATCATCTGGCAGAGATTGGGAATTAAGCCTCATTTACCAGAAGCAGCATGGAACAGGTGGATGCTGCCATAGTGCTTGGCAGGGGTCTCTATTACAATGGTAGAAGGCTGGAAGAATTTGCAGTTGGCAGGAGTCTAAGAATTTCTAGTATACAGAAAGATATTTAAACATCTGCAGATGTTCTTGGCTTCTGACACTGATTTCACAGCTGTCCTCTCTCTGTCTGGCAGACCTGTGGGGTGGACTTCGAGGTGAAAGCTTTCTCAACAGAGAATCTGGAAGAGAGAATTCATAAGAGGTAACACAACCTGTGTGTCTTCAGCTTTGCCTTTCTTAAAGGGGATGGGTTGTTGGTCCAGTCATGCACCTTGGTTGCTTGTTCAGCTTTGCTCCACTTGTCATTGGACTTCTTGGGTGTTAGCACATGTGAATGCAGAACTTCTGCCTCTGCCAAGCACAAAGTACCACCTCATTCTCCTCTGCTGCTTCCCAGGAACTCTGCACGACTGCTGATCCGTAAGGTGCAATATGCTCCAGAACAGCCAGGACCCCAACCTTGTGCAGAGACCACCTGGCAGTTCTTCATGTCCAAAAAGCCATTACGCTTGAAAGCTTGTCTCAGTAAAGAGGTGAGGAATTTGCTCTGGTCTGTGGACATCATAGTATTGGCATGCCAATAGGTATTTTGCTGCCTGTAGTAGCTACTTCTTGTGTTACTCAAATGGTCTCAGCTGAAACTGACTTGTCCCCCCACTCAAGGGCTCTGATGTATTTTCTGTCAGTAGCTACTGTTAGGAGATGCTGAGACCCTATTACCAAACACATTTGAGGATAAATAAGTCATTGAAGGGTCATGTACCATTGGGAAGGACTTCTGTGCATTTTTCCTTCTGGCTTCTCTGAGGACATTTAGTCTGGGATGACCAGAGGTGTTTAGGGCTTAGGAATCCTGGCTGGATATCTGAGCATCACATTTCTTCCAGGTGTACTACCATGGTGAGCCCATTCTAGTCACTGTCACCATCAATAACAGCACAGAGAAAACAGTGAAGAAGATCCAAGTCCAGGGTATGTTTTTCTGTTGCTTGGGGCTCTTTGAGGGCAAGAACACTGAATGGTGAGAGGACTGAAAGGAAACCAGAGTTTGGTGCTTGCAACAGCTTAAGCAGGCAGTATGGGACAAGTCAGGAATTTGTCCCTCCACCCAGTTTTTGTTTCTTTGCTGTTCATCAAGTGATACACTAGAGCTTTTTGCCTGACTCTCATGGTTACTCCTATGGCTTAATTTCAGGCACTAATATGTCCCCTCTAGTACAAGGACATATGCCTCTAGGACAAGTCAGGTGCCATGGGGGGAAAGCCACCTTTTGGGAGGCCAGTGGAAAGGGCTCCCCTGTCAATGCTCTTGCTAAGTGTGATTGTGCCTTAGATTGCATACAATTTTGCTTGGGGTTTCAGAAACATCTGGCAAAGTGAGAAAGGCTGCTTTGCCAGTGATGGTGTAACTCCTCCTGAGGAAGCTGTGGGCAGGGGCTGAGGTTCAGAGAACTCTACTGTGCCTGTGTTTTACTTGTGGCGCTGCATGTTTTCATTCCACAAACCCCATTGCACTTGGACCTGTGGAAGACAGTCTGTGACACAAAGTATGAGAAACAGAGGCAGGGAGGGGACAACATTGCTGAGGTTTTTACAGAACTCTACAGCAGTGAAAGCCAATTCAGAGCTGGTCTTGGATATACTGTCTGGTGATTCCCAAATGTTTTAGGCTGACACACCTCTGTCAGGTTTAAAAAGACCTTGTTGGTCCTCACATTTTCTCCTCATCAGTGTTTCAGTCAGGGCTTTTTTGTGTTTGATTGGAGAATATAAACAATTTATTGTCACAGGCTCTTGACTGCAGTCTGCTTGGTGATGGTGTCTCCTGAATGCAAATGTGTGGGGTATAGATACACAAGAGATACTAGTGACCAGAGATGAAAGCAGATGCGCTTAGAGAAGAAAGAGGAAGACCTTTATAATGGAAAGAGCAGGCTCCCAAGGGAAACTGTAAATTGTGGACTTTTGTCTTCTCTGAATCAAGACTGAGTGCCTGTCAGGGAAGATAGGAAGGTAGACTTTGTCCATTTCCAAGCTGTTGGTCTCTGTCCATGTCAGGCTGTCTGACCTGGTGGTCCCTTTAGGCTCCAAATGAATGAGTTTTCCTGTTTTCCTCATTCTTTCTTCCATTCCAAGACTTAGGGGAGCAATTATGTTGTTTCTGATGCTTATGCAAAACTGATTGTCCTCTTTCTCACTCAGTGGAGCAGGTTGCCAATGTGGTTTTGTACTCCAGTGACTTCTATACAAAAGTGGTAGCTTCTGAGGAAGCACAGTGAGTAAATGCTCTGCTTATCCCTTCTTGCTCCTTCACACCCTTTTAATTACCCTCTTCCTCAGTAATGGGAGGTACTCCTAGCACACCACCTGTACTATCTAGATGCAGGCAGCTGGCCTCCTTTGCACATAACCAGCAGGGACCCTGCACCTTTATTCAGAGAATGGGGAGTCTGCAGAAGAGGTTTGAAGAGTAATTACCTACTAGAAAAGCTTGGCAGGGGCTGTGGAAGGCTTCCCATTGCTTGAAAGCTTTATTAAACAGAGATGCAACATTTTTCCGAAAGGTGTTGCTGTTTGGGTGGAAGTCATGGATGCTGTAGCTTGATGTTAGTCTCTTCCACACCATTTCATTTGCTTTCTTCTGGCCTTAGAAAGCCCATTAAAGCCATGAGCCTGTTGGCATTGTGGGGAGCCACCTGCTCTTTTGTTCTGCACAGTGCAGCATTGAACTTCACTTTGTGAGGAGGGTTAGACACACCAGACACTTTCTACTTTTCTGGTGTTTTGCTCTATAGCTCAGGGACATGTTTTCCATTGAGGTTTGGTCTTCTCGAATAGGATACATTTTGTCCAGATTTGGAGGTCTGCAGCGTAGTTTAGACCTACTTTAGAAGTCTGTCTTAATGTGAAATGGATCATTTTCTTCAACTGCTTGTTCCTCTGTGATTATAAAGGGAATTTTTTTACTAGCTTAGATGTAGATATCTGCATTGTAGACAATTTGGAATTTGGGTAGATAAATCCCACTCCTTCTGGATGGCTTTGTAATCTGTTTTGGTTGGGTGTGCAACACAAATCTGAGTGTATCACTTTTCTCTCTCACCTGCTTCTTATTTTCAGGGAAAAGGTGCAGCCAAACAGCAGTCTGACCAAGACACTGACACTTCTGCCATTGCTAGCAAATAACCGGGAGACGCGGGAAATAGCTCTGGATGGAAGGCTAAAGGATGAGGACACCAACTTGGCTTCTAGTACTATGTGAGTAGCGTTTTAAATGGAGGGTTATAAAGAAAAGGGGAAGATGGAGCAGACACTTCTATCAGGAGTTTGTAGCTGTAAATGTGTGTTCAGATGGGTACGTTTAAGTTGCATTACTTACCCTATCATATTCATTTAGGTTAACTAGTGACCACAGATCTGGAGCGGTATTAGCTCTCCCTGAGCCTTGTCTGCTTTATCACTTTCAGGAGAATAGGATGTTCACCTAGTTCTCACTCCAGCTGTACTACATTGCTATGTTGCATTGTTGCCACCTGACACTGCTCTGTTTTCTCTGGTAGTATTAAGGATGGAATAGACAAGACAGTGATGGGGATTCTGGTTTCCTACAAGGTTAAAGTGAAGCTCACTCTTCCAGGGTAAGAGTATCAAACTTTTTGCTTCTGCATAGATTTAAGAGGGGAGTGTGTGTACTTCATTGACAATTGAGGAGAGGGCAGGACAGTGTACCCCAAGAGAAAGGGCACAGCTATAGGACATGAGGGTCCTCTAAAGCAGAAATTTACTGGTAATCAATTTTTGCCTATCCAAAGGACTTGTCTTGAACCAGAGGGGTTGGATTACCTTCCTTAGATACCAGATGACTTTTCAGCTGAAGTATGAATCTCTGGTTTGCAGTTCATGTGAGGCCTTATGTTGGCATTCTTATCTTCCAGAGCAGAGGAAGAGACATCTGCCTGCGAGTCATAAATACTCATGTTCTGTACTGACCCAGCTTTCTGGGAGAAGCTCATGTTTCTAACATGAGCTAGTTCCCAGCATAGAGTGCCAAAGAAGACCAGGATAATAACTCTGTGATGCTTGTCACTGTTTACATTTGTATTTCATTCATCTGTCCTTCTTTCTGGTATAAAAATGAGGCAATGATTTGCCTAAAACATGATAAAATGACTGCTGCCTTCTGTAGTCCTGCAATTGCTTTTGCCCTCTGACTTTCAGAAAAGGAGCAATGCCCAATACTTGGTCAGGAGTTCAAAACTTCGACTTTTTCTTCATGGGAAGGACATGAAAAGTTAAAATTACCTTTTTTAAAAACAAGTTTATTTGCATATTGTGCTTTGTGGCATGTAGAGAAGAGTATATGAGGAAGGTAATTTCAATAGTCCACCAATAAAACATTTGATAGAGCACCGGAATGGAAAGGTACTATATATGTTTGTGTTTTTCTCCTTGTTTTCTTCTGTAGCATGCTGGGAGACCTCACCTCCAGGTAAGTGCCATCTTCCCTTTCAGACCATGCAGTTATAGCTGATAATTTGTCTTTTTTTTTACCCTCTTGCGTATTCCCTTTCCCACCTCCCTAAAAAACATAACTGTCCCTTCAGCTGATAGAAGGCTGTGCATTCAGCTGTGAAAATGAAGCACTTACAGAAATACCTTTGCTTTTATGTACATTCAAGTACATAATAAATCCAGTTTACTAAAGTGGATGTATCTGGGATATTTGTGGATAAATCAGAGTTTAACTCTTTTTGAGGAGAAACTTACGATTAGAAAAAGATGGAAGAATGGGTGAAGCTGGAATTCAGGGCTTGGGCTGGCCTGAGGTGGGAAGGGGATTGAATCAGGAGCTGTGGATCTGATGCATTCTATCTTCTTCTCAAAGTGAAGTGGGCACAGAGCTGCCATTTCGTCTCATGCACCCCAAGCCTGATGAAAAGAACTCAGCAGGTCAGTTATGCTTGGATTTTGTCTTTTTTCATTAACAGACTCATATGAAATCTTACCATTGCAAGGCTTATAGTGATTTGTTCTACAGGAAGCCTTTAGAGTCTACAAGAGTCCAGTATGGGGGCTGCTCTGTGCTTGTATATGTATTTGCATGTGTGTATATATATTGTTCTTTCAACCTCAAAGCACAAATCAATAGGGAGGGTGGATGCTAAGCTGGGAGAAGTTAGAAAGTGATCATGTTCTGTTTTTATCTTACATCTGTGGAATCAGAATTTAAAGCACAGTGCCTGAGGAAGCAGTTATATCTCATGACTGCTGTGCAGAATGTCCTGATTGAAGCTGTCAGCAATTCCCAGACAGATTCCAATATAGCAAACAAGCTGTCACAGAAAACATCTAAGACACGAGCAATGTAAAAAGCAAAATACTTTTAAGCAAAGTTAAGAGGTACTAAAACTGTACATGATTTTAGAGTTCCCATTATCTTGATGTGGCCTTGGCCATGGTGTCTGTTCAGTGGTTATCTTGGAGGAATGTCTTTTCGGAGTCAGGTCAGTTAGTAGGAACTTTAAAGCAACGTAAGGAGCTAACTTTCCCCAGTCATGTGGAGGCTAGAGATCAGATGCCAAAACTTTCTTGAGCATCTGTGTTCTCCTTCCACTTCCTCAGGCCTTGGCTGGCTCTGCTCTCTAATGTTGTACATACAAAAACTGCAAGGTGCTTGTACTGAATCAGAAGCTCCTGTACAGCATCTGAGGCAGCTACTGAACAAAAAATCCACTATGCCAGCCTTTCAGTTTTGGGGCTGTTGTAGATGAGTCTTCTTGTCCTGCCCTCTGTATTTGGACAGAGTTGCATGGGCTTCAAACAAAACCCCATGTCTGTTTCTGTGCTGCTTTTCTTTTTCTTTCTTTTAATTTTCTCTTTGGGCCATAACTTGCCTAAAACTGCTGTTTCTAAGAAACCACTGGAAAATGGTAGAACCTGTAATAAGAGTTATCCTGAGATAGATGCTTTGTTCTATACTGGAGGCATTAGAAAGGACTCGAGTCCTTATTGTATGAAATTGTTGGAGGAATCCAGTGTGAGTGATGAGGAGAGACTGGTGATCCACTCCACAATCAGTTGCTCTGGTTAGGAATCAATGTTTGCTAATTGTGGATTTGCTGGAGTGAGCAGAGTTAGGTTTCTTCACTCCTCTAAGAACTGCGTTTTAGGGCATTCTCATTTTCACTAGGAGAAGCTGTGCTGTGAGCTGTGCCAGCACAGCCCACTAGCACAGGGAGAGAACATGCTCATAGAAGAATGCATGTTATGCCCCATCAGAGTAGCACAATGAGTCTAGGAAGCACTTTCAGGACAAATCCACAAGGTCTGTTCTCTTATCCCCTTTATGCTGTGGCTGCAAAGGGGACAGCCACATCATTGAGGAGTAGCACAGAACACCCTACAGCAGCATGCAGCCCAAACCTGCCCTCAGCTGTCCTGTGAAGTAGAAATCGGGTCTTCAGGGTTGGTCCATAGGACTAATAGAGTTGGATCACCTTGGAGAATCTGCTGTGAAGCAAATGCTTTTGTTGGCACAGCTGTGCCCACACTGTGGATTTTCCTTTCATTCCTCAGGCCAGTAAAGCTCTGCCAGCAAAACACTGAGATAGCTGCACACTTGATCTCAAATGAGTGACTCATTGGGAGAGCTGCTTTGGCAAGGGTCTTCTGTCTCTTCTGGTAGCTTGTACGTGCCGAAGCATTTGCCTCAGACTTTTCTGCAGCAATCCCCCTGCCCAAGAACTTGGTGAGGGGCTGGGGCTGGCACTAGTGGCCCCAGGAGCAGTGGCTGGTGAGGGCCATTTAGTGTCAGTGGGAGCCCCATAAGGCAGAGGTGCTGGGTGGGCAGGTTAGGAGCTTTCCTGGATATGGAGGAAAGGAACAGGCTGCCCAGGGCAGTGGTGGAATCGCCATCCCTGGAAGTGTTCAAAACTGCAAAGATGAGGCCTTCAGTGATATGGTTTAGTGGTGGCCTTGGCAATCCTGGGGTAAAGGCTGGACTTGATGATCTCAAAGGTCTTTTCCAGTCCAGTTGATTCTATGATTCTACAAAAGCTTGAAAACTTCAAACAAGGATCATCCAAAGACTTAGGTAACTGTAGATTTTATGTTTTTAGAATGGTGTGAATTTTTTTACATGACGTTTTTTGGTATTAACAGTGCCACCATCCCTTTTTTATTACTGATGCTTCAGGCAGATAATTCTGGCAGAAGTATTTGTAATATGAGGAAAAATGGAAGTCAGTTTTCTGTTGAAATCTCATTTCAAAGGATGGCTGATATACTCCTTTATATAGGACGCTCAAAAGGATGTGGGTAGAAGACTTTACAAGGGAAATGAACTGCAGTATTTCTTAGATCGCTTCCCCCAACACATCCTCTTAACCAAAGGCACAGCCCATGTATTGTTTGCTACATCAAAGTCTTCTAGGAGCTGTCAGAAGACAGCTGTGGTTCATGTACTTTGTACAGGTTGAAATTTCATGTTTCTTATAAACTGAAAACCTGTATTTTTTTCAGTTTATAAGAAACCTGAAATTTCAACCTTTCAGGAGCTATCCCATGGGAAAGCCTTACAAATGGTTAACTCCAGAAATAATGCTTTCTCATAAAAAAAGATACTGTAACACAACAGCAAATTCCTCTGAAGCCTGCACAGCTGACTTGAAAACTGTTGGAATGTGGTGTCTGAGCTCATTAAAGGGAATAAGACAGCCTCCCATTTGAAGCTGGTAAATGAAAACTACTTTTGCCTTTACAGTTTTCCATGCACTGTGCCTAATCACGCTTCCTAATTGTGAGTTCATGGTTTTAAATTTTTATTCTACCATCTTAGCTCATAAACTCTGAGAAATAAAATGTGTTTCATTAGCGAAATACCATCTAATTTGGAATCAAGCGAATCAAGACTTAATTGCAGAGATGGAGCTTCAACAGTGTTTAGCCTCTCAAAGGCCTCAAGAGATGGACTTTTTCTGTGTTGCCTTGTTCTGCAATCTCTGCAGTGGGTGTAGACAGGGGTGCATGCACAGGGAATTCTGCGGTCACTTCTTATCTTCTTTTTCTGTTCCCTTTTGTTTTTACGGATGAGTCAGTAGTAATCAGTTTGCCTATTGCACTCCCTGCTTACTTGTCTTTCACTTCATCTTAAGGCGCAGCCGGGAGAAAGGAAAGAAGTCAAACCGTCTTATACAGTCAAAGCTAAAGTGGGATGAAAAGATACCGCATACTATGATTTATTCCTTACAGTGGAGTAATATAATTTTCCCTTCTCTAGCCAAGATGATTTATGGCAAAGATAAATAAAACATGTGTAGCATCAGTATATTTAATCATGCAGGGCTGGTTTGAGTATAGAGAACCTCAGAAAGATAAGCTTCTCAAGAACCTGGTTTAATTTTTTTGAGGTCAAAGTGGGGTGAGTGTGATGAACTTCTGTGTGCTTTATTTCATAGGAGATTGCTTTGCCCTTTTCATTTGTCTGTAAGCGAGTCGTGAAGCATTCATCACTCGGTAGAAAGCAGGTCTCTCAGTCTGTGGCTATTGCAGCTTGCTTGATCTTTGTGACTGGAGGAGACAAAAAAGGAATGGCTTGCTACCTTTCTTTTCCCATATTTATTTATAGCTTCCTTGTCTTGGTCTTCTTGTAGGCCAGCATTTGTATATTTTATGCGTGCTGGTTTTGTAATTGCTTTTGGACCCATGTGTTTCACAGGTGGTTATTTTCAGTACAAGCAGCTCCTATCACATTGGCAAGTCTGTCTTTTCCGCCTGTTGACAAAAATGTAGAGAGATCTGTTTCTTTTAAAGATAGATTCAAGCTGGGCTGTGTCTCTTCATGCGTCCGAGACCTTTCCCGGTCAGCAGTTAGCCCAGAAGCTCCTGCTGTGGGTTTTTCTCAAGGCTGTGGTCTCAGCGTGAGTTCTTTGGTCTGGGGTTTTCCTGCCCTTCTCCTGATGTTTTCCATTTTGTGGGCCTATGTCTTGGATACTGGCCTTTGTTTTGTCTGTTTTTCAACAAATGGTCATTTATCTGCTCCCTTGTTAGACCTGCATGAAGGGACTGGTTTGAAGAAACCCATAAATGCTTTGTTCCTTTAATAGTAAAGTTATACCTGCCCTATATTGGTATTGTAACTTTGAGAAAGTAGGGAATTTTTAAAGCACTCGAATGTCTTGAAAAATAACAGTACCTACTCCCTTCTTCCCCCCTGCCTTGAAGTTAAGAGAGGTTAAAAGCAAGCTTATAATAAAAATTACCATATGCCACAACTTTAATTATATGGAATCATTTGTGTGGCTGCCTAATAAAAGCTTACAGAAAACCCTCTGCAGAGAGGGTTTTTTTCATTGTTCCTTGAACGCAGCCCCCTCCCATCCCAACCCTCAAAACAACTGCTGGCATAGCAGTTAATAAAGGAAAGTCTTCCCATTTTCAGGCTGCTGAGAATTTTTCTATGTTATAATGTTAAATAAGCCACAGGACAGCAAAACAACTATGTGAAGTGGGCCTGAGGTGCAAATGTTGCCATTTAACAAGCACATGGGATGTAGTATAGCAGCCTGAAGGTAAAGTAGTGCATCTTTGAATACATCTGGTGTATATGATAAACATTACTCCCAGCTACCCGTGTATGATTCAGTAATAATTTATCTGACAGACAAGTATATGTCTAACTGAAACAATACTCATTTTGTAAAATTGGCTTCAAACTGCTTTGGTAGGTATCTCACTTGGCTTCACCCACACCACTGATGTCACTGTTCCCATAGTAATGAATGTACTTCAAAGTGGCAAAAGAGAACCGACTATTTAAAGACTAGAAATTGGAGGAAAAATGAAATGAGAACAATGCTTTATGTGTTGGAAATCTTAAAAGTTCTAAATATTTCATTTTTTTTAAAATATGAATGAATATTTTTAAATCCATTTCAGTCAAGCATGCATGCCCTGAGACTTTCCAGACTTCATCTTGGCTTCTGTAAGTAGAGGAATGCATCCTTTCTGAGTCTGGATAGACACCATCATGAATGTCTTTACATGATCCATCCTTTGAGGCATTTTGGCTATAGTAGCCCCATTTGGCATGCTTTTAATGCCAACTTTTCCAGCAGCGCCTGTCACCTCTTCTTGCCCTTGATTTCAGTGTGCGTTGTGAGTGGGAATTCTCAAGGTAGTGAGTTATTCAGTCACTGAATCATCTCAGATCCCAGACAACCAGTAGAATGATGGACTAGGTGCGCCTTGCTCCATGACTTCAACTCATGAGAAGTAAGCCAGTGAAGCGACTGTTACTTACTAAAGATAAAGTAACTGTGAGAACAACCAGAAAAAAATCCCCACCCCTATTTCATCCCTGCAGCAGAGGCTGCTCTGCTTAGTTTAGACTGTGCTGAAACAGTTTCCAAAGAATCCTGCTAGCAGAGTTTGTTACCTGCTTGTGGTGTGGTTAGCAAAGATCTCATTGAAGAAATGCATGTGCCAAAGGTCTTGGGGTTATATTTAGGAAAAGATGAACAGGGGTATTGCCTCAAGCACATAACCTGTCTAATAAGAGACCACCTAGGCCTTCCTGTATTCTGAACTCTGTCTAATTTTAATACCTTCATGTTTATTGAATGAGAACATCGTCTTCGTATCAGCTGACTACTTAATGTTACAATGACAGACCAACCAAAACTAATGTCATGTCATGCAAGCACTGTCATCTCTGAGTAGAAATGTGTGCACAGATATGTTTCTCAGCTATGATCACTAGCAACCATAAATGGGAAGATCTGTTTCTTAGCCCTTCTGATGTCTTGGGCAATGTTGCTTTCCTGTTTGGGAGATCAGGTTTTGCTCCATCAGATGCATGTATGCACATTTTGAGACTCCCTGGAGTTCTCCTTGTACTGCTGCAAATCCTTCTGCTTGTCACTGTTTTGTCTTGTCAGTTTTTGCTGGTTTTAGTATCCACTGTTCTAACTACTTCATGTGTCTTTTTTCCTCCTGTACTGCATGCTGATGGCTGCAGGGAAGGATGGGTAAGTTTCTTCTAATGTTTCACATTCTAGCTGCAGCTGGGAATTGACTCTTTGAAAACTCCTTGATACTGTCTGAAAATCCATGGGGCTCACGGAGTATGCTTAACTCCAAAGTGAGAAAGTTACTATGTCTTGATGAATTACTGATCAGTTGAACTGCTATGACTGACCACATGAAACTAGTTTAAGAGAACATGGTTTTGCCTCACAGTTGGAGGGAGGAATGTGTTTGTGGTCAGCTGATGTTCTCTAAATCTGAGTTTCAGGAACTCAGTACACTTGGCCATGTGACCTATTTTACTACAGAAGGAATAAGGATGAAAGGTTTCACATTTTGTATCTAGACAAAGACTCTTTCAGGCTGTGGACTGGTCAGCTAGCTGATAAACATTTAGCTGGAATTGACGTGATTTGGTACAGATGAAAACCTCCTCAGTTTGTGTCCTGACTTGCTCAATCAACTGCTTTTCATGCTAGCTAGAATACCACTAATTAAGATGGTGCCTGTGGGAATGTGATCTAAATCCCTTTGAAGACAAAGGAAACGTTACCAGAGCCTGCTCCAAGTTTCTCTTCTTCCTCCTATATGTTGCCTTAGGCTGCTGGTATAAAAAAATTTGGTAACTGTGTGGTTTGTTTTCTTTCTTTTCCATTTCAGTGAAGCAGAGCTGGTATTTGAGGAATTTGCTCGCCAAGGTATAAAAGATATGGCTGATGATGAAGACAAGAATATGCCTTCAGCTGATGAGTGACTAAAACAACAAGCTGCCAGAGAAGATACGTAGTCTGGCATCAATTAGAAATGTTAGGACCTAGGTTTCTAGTAAACTGCATGTTCTCAGTGCATACATGGTCTTCCAGGGGTCAGCCCTGAGGTCAGTGGACATAAAATTATCTCTATTACTTATTAAAAGTTTCACCTTAAGTAGAATGTAGCAAACTCAAGACCTGATGCTTACTTGAGCTACCAGAGGAGGGCAGGGAAGGCTGTTGTGCCATGACTTCTGCTTTCAGAGCTACCTAATAAAAAGCTTGGTTGCTTTCAGCACTGCTGATGGTTTGTGCAGTTGCCTAGACTTACTCTGTGTCAAAAAATCTCTAATTTTGAAATACTCGTGAACAAAATCCTAGTCTGGAAGGCTGGCTTACAGCCCTTGGTGGTTTACTGAAGTTTCTCAGTGGACTGTGTAAAACTGACTTTATTTCCTTTCGGTTGCTTTTTTGTTTATGCTTTACCAAACTCATCTAGTGAATATTCTCACTAGAGCTTGCACCCTTTCCTGTGGCTTACATCCACTTTCTGTACCATTAAATTTCTTGCAAGTTATCTTCCACAGCAGCTATAATGCTGAGATACAGTGTTAGCTTTCTAGCAATATGCTTAACAACCTCATTATTAAAGATGAGAGAAATGTGCACTATTAGTTCCTTAACGGAGCTCCCTTTATGTAACCCCAAATAGCAAACTGCAAGTCCAGACTGATCCTGTATGTAATCTAATTTCCTGTATGCAACAGTGCTTCAAAAGAGGGTGCAGTAAAATTAAGGAGGAAATTATGGGGCAGCCTGCCCTGAAGAGCCTTTTCCAACATCAATCTTCCAGAGGTCGGTTTGTGCTTTGAGAAATGAGATTGTATTCTGCAAACTTTGTTCTCTCATGTTGATCTGGATATTCTCATTATCCATGTAAATGTCTAATCCTTTCCTGAATCTCACTTAGATTTTGGCTGAAGTGAGTTGCATCAGCTAATTACATTTTGCATGTAAAACAACTGGTGTTTTCTTTTTCTTCTTTTTGCTCGAAATCTCCTTTTCAATGTGTCTGGTTTAAATCTGGAAAGCCTGAATGCAGGGCCTTACATTTTTGAATATAGACTTATGTTTTCCACCCTATGCACTGGAAAATGGAATTAAGAGCTTTCCACTTAGTTAACAACGATGCGCTCTTCACAGAGAAGAAAATGAGGGAGACATTGAGATGTCTGCTTCCTCCCGGCAAGAGTGGGACTGCTGCTGTAATCCTGCTGCAAGCCCTATGCACTTCCGTCCTGCTTCACACTGCAGAGGCTGACAAACTGAGCTTGCCCTCTCTCTGGCTTAGGTTACTACTGATAACTGTGACAGGCTAAAGCAGTTTGAGAAGTGTGGGCTGTGCTCTGGTATTTCTGCAGAATCACTCTATATACAGGCCTTGTTTTCTGAGCAGAGTTTTGTTTATTTTTTCTTACAGACTTCACCATGGTTACAAGCCCTACTTTTACAGATAGGCCAAAGGCATTAACCAAACAGCTTTGTGTGTGGCCACAAATAGATTGGGTTAAAAGTTAAGCCTTCTCCTGTTTGTTTCTGTAAACTGGTCCTGATTAGGATGAATTAAGATCACAGCTGATTTCACAGTTCCATCAGTGTTCTCATCCAATACCACCTGGAACCATGTTTGGTTCTATTAGTCACAACTGCCTCACCTTAGATGGAACTGCAAAAGTTGGTATGTTTGCTCTGCTCTTTTCTAAGCACTATGTGCTTTGATGCTGAAGAAACACTGTGGCCATTTTCAGGTGTTTGTGGTCAGTGTAATTTGTATGATTTCAACTTTGGCTTTTGGAGGAGGACTAGGCATTTTTACTTGGATTTCTGGCCAGGCTTTTCTAATAATTGTCCTGGTATTTTTATTGCCAAGTTCTTGGTGGCTTGTGAAGAACACACCAATACAGCAAGGACTGAACAAATTGCTGTTTGTGAATATGATGGTCTTGGAGAGCTAGTATTTAGGATTTAAAGGTACTAAGAAGAGGTGTGACCGTCTTCTAGTATTGCTTCTAAGTGGCTTCTTCCACAGAGCTGTTTGCTTCAGTGTTCCTGGCTACTGGACCCATAAGTATGGGACTAACAAATTCAGAGGCCTGATGCCTTTTTTCTTTTTCCTTTTTTCTTCTTCTGTGTCATCCTTGTTGAGGTACCTCTCACTGACTTTTGAATTCCTCTCAAGTTCATCTGTGGTGATCACTTCTGTAAGCTAGCTGTGTAACAAAATCACAGTGGCTCTGCTGTGCAACAGGGAAGAGTTGAAATGGTTGTTAATCTGTTCTTTTGCCTGGGCCTAGGAAAGCACTTTCAGACATTGACTGTTTGTTTAGCCATGTTGGATGTTTACTCATTTACTCAGAGAGCAAGGGCTTTCTGCTGGTTCATTCATCTCCACGTCCTGCTGCAGACCAGGCTGAACTTGCATTCTCCTGCCCTTTAGTCAGCAAATGCTGAGCTCTGTCAGCAGAAAAGAGGTCTCTAGCAGGACCTGTTTGCCTTTTTCCTTTCTTCTGGTTCTGATGTTGCGTTGATCTTCCACCGAGTCAGACCTGTAGCCTGCCGTCCCTGTTTACAGCTGGGGGAGAGTGATCCAGTTTCCTGACCATCTGCCTTTGATGTGGTGGTACTCCATTTATAGAAAGCCTGCCAGCTCTGGGAGAGGGATGTGCTCTGGTAGCGATAGCATCTCTGAAACATAGGTGGCCTCCATGCTTTAGCTGTCTATGATGGACTGGTTTGGTGACAAATGCTTCCCTCTGGAACATCTTCATGAAATACCAGCTGAGATGCTCGGTAGTGTCCCATAGCTGCAGCTTATGTGAACCCATGAGCAACGGTGTGGTGATAGGCTGAATCAGGCAAGAGTGCTTCTCTCCTGCAAAATACAGAGGCATTTGGCAGCAGGAACCAGTTTTAGTGCTGTATGTGATTAAAAGGGTGCGTGAAGTTGAGCAAATGCAAAGTACCTTTGTCTGCAGGAGGTTGGTAGACCAGGTCTTACCTAGGGAGAGGAGGATTTACCTACAGCGTTTTATTAAATCGAACAGTTGCAGTGCTGGAAACAACCCCAGTGCTCGGCACTGAGATTCAAGCTTTCGGACTCGCCACCTCCTCGACGTCTGAGCTGAAACCCTTTTCTCTGGCGCTAAGCAATCACGGTGCGCTCGGGCGCGGCAGGGGCCGGTGCGAACGACGTTCGCAGCCTCGTCAGTTCGCAAAGAAGGGAGGGCCGGGGGTGCGTGGGGAGGGCCGGGGCCCGCCCCGCCTCGCTCCGCGGCTCCCCTCAGGCCTGCGCCATCGCGCGCAGTCGCCGCCAGGGGGCACCACAGCGACGGGACGGGCCAGCGGCTGCAGAGTGCGGCGGGAGGGGGCGCCGGCCGCTCCGCTTCGCTCCGTGCAGCATGGCGGCGGCGGCGGGCGCCGGGCAGCCCCAGGCCGGGGCGGTCGCCGCCGCCAGCGCCGCGGCGGAGGAATCGTCGGACAGCGAGCCGGAGCAGGAGCCGGGCTCCCCGCAGAAACTCATCCGCAAAGTCTCTACGTCCGGGCAAATCCGCCAGAAGGTGCGTGCGGCGGGCGCGGACCGCGGGCAGGGCCTCGGGCTCCGGCAGCGCTGCGGCCGGCTCTGCCTCCGCGTCTCTTTCAGCGCCGGCGCTTCCCCTCCCGCCCGGCACGGCCTGCGCCGCCGCCGCGGAGAGTGCCCTCCGGCGACCCCAGACCGCCCCTTTTGGAGTTGCCGATGACCCCCCAAACCTCTCCCGGTTGCCTGCCTGGGAGCCCCTCCAGCCCGCCCCTCAGGGAGCTGCCGGCGATTCCTTCTCCACTCTCTCTCTTCTCAGGGACTTGCTGGCGACTCCCCGTCCCCCGCAACCACCTCTCAAGGACCTGCCACTGATCACCTTACACACATCCCGCTTCTCCGGGACCTGCCCGCGATCCCCTCCCACAGCCCTCACCGCTCCTCACGGACTCGGCCATTTTCGCGGTCCCCCTTCCCCAACCGCCCCTCAGGGACATGCCGGCGACCCTCAGACCTCACCTCGGAAACCTGCTGAAAACATCTTCCCCAGCAGTTCTTCATGGACTTGCAAACCCCCAAATGCTTCTCGGGGATCCCCGTACCTAACTGCTTCTCAGGTGCCTGTCAATAGCTGCCCCCTAAATGCCCTTCAGTGTATGTCAGTGACCCCCTAACTTCCCTCGAACTCTTGGAATTGCCCTCCGCCGCCCTGCAGGTAGCACTCCCAAACTGCCTCTCTGGAGTTATGTAGGGGCCTCCCCAAGAGCCCAGCTTAGACCACCTTCTTCCCAGTGCCTAGGTTCAGGCCTGCCGGGAAGTGTCTCTGTCCTAAGTGATCAGTGTGCCCAGGCTCAGCTGGGCCCTGGCTTACCTCTTTTCTTCCTTGCTTTCTTCACCTGCAATATTTTCTTGGAGTCATGGAAGTCAGATTTGAGCTGCCCTCTATTATCTCATATATTTGACATATTTCAGCTCTAAGGACATTCCCAGGCCCTGAAGTTGTATCTCCTGCTTTTTCCCCATACCAGAGTTGCCAGGGGCTCCCCTCCTCACCTCCCTTTGCTTTCCCTGAGGAACCCTGTCACAAGCTCTCCCCCCATTGCCACTTTCCTAGCCGCCTTCCTGTGTCCCTGTTGGATGTGGTGCAAGTCACTGTGTCAAATTCAAAGCACTGTGCTTTGAAAGGTGCATCCCTCATGCTGTGTGCCTTCCTCAGCATCTTCCAATCCTTTTTATGGTTGCATCCCAATTTTCCCTATGGTGTATTGTGGTATTTTTCCTTTCTGTAACTATGTAGCGATGTTTAACTTTCTGTGGCTGGTTAGTCTTTGCACCCATCTGTTTCTGCCCTGCTTTGCCTCCCTGGTCAGGCAACAATCCTTTCTACCTTGCTTCCCTGGGCCGAGTCAGGTTTTACCCCATTGTGGCTCGTTCTGTAACAGTAATGCCATTCTGAGGGGCAGGAACAGTATTCTGCAACTGCAGCTACAGCTGTAGTTCCTCTGTATTGTTACTGTAAGAGAAGATGTGAAGATTTCCTTTAGCCTTAGGCTAGGAACCACCCATAGGGAGTTGCCCTGTTCTGTACTATTTTTATTATAGCTGCATGATTTTTCTTTGTAGCCATTAAAATCCTGTATAACTCTTGGATAGTTGTGTGATATATTTCTACTTAGAAATACTAGGTTAGGTTACTCTTATACCATCACCTTCCTATTGTCTCTGGAGCATGGGCAAGCAGTTCTGTGGGTGCAGAAGGCTTGCTCAGTGCTAGTGCTGCTAGCTCAGTGTTGCTTATCTTGTATTCATAATGAAAGAGTAAATATCTCTGCATGATGCAGTGCTGAAGAGTTATTAATAGGGGTCTTTTTTCTGTTGGCTAGCTTGCCCTGCTTTCAAACACATAATGTATTATTATTCTGCTGCTTGTCATCATTATGCTACATTGGTTCCAGTTCTGAAAACCATGGTGACAAAGTATGGTCATACATGAGGACCATGTGCTTGCTTTATTACACATGGCAGGGCTGCTTCCTCCATCTGTGCAGTGCTGCTGATGCTGTCACTCATGGAGTTAAGGCACTGAGGGTCTGGGCTGTGTAAGTGGGATGGTTCTGTTGGCCGCAACAGGAAACAGTGAAGCCCTCTACATGGTTTAGTATGCAGTGTATCAAGCAGATCTGAGCCATGCTGTAGCACCAAGTGACCTGCTCTAGTCTGCTGTGGAAAAAAAAAGAAGCCTTTTTAGATCTTTTCCTGTGCACAGGGTGCTGAATATGAGAAATTTGTCTCGCTGGAGATTAGGTGAACCTTGTGATTTCTTAATACCACTCGTGGCAGAGTTCCCATGTGAGAAAGGAGGAAAGATGCCGTAGTCTGACTTTAATACCTACATGGTGGTGTCTATGGTAACAGCAAGGATGATGACTCTCAGTGCTAGAGCAGAGACTCTCGCTTACAGCGGGATGTTAGAGATGCTAAGGTAAAAGGTGCATTGGATTTTACTTCTGTTAGAGTATACCAGAACATGTCCCCATGTTTCTACTTAATTATTTGCCCTGTTTTACATATTTCCTGCATCAGTGTGGCTGGAAAAAGCCTAAACCAGCCACTTGTACTATGCAAACATAAACATACATTGTCTACAGCTGTTAAGCCTCCTGTGTGTTAACCTGCAGAAGACCTTCTAAACAGTGTGAAATTTTCTGAGTAAGCCCAGGTATTATGATATCAAGGATTGATTTATTCTGTTGCTTGTTGATGTCTTTTTGTTTCATCTTCTCTGCATGGTGCTGCATGTATGCTTCTTGGCAAGGAGCAAAAGCAACTTTGTGAGTAATCATAGCTCTGATGAGAGTTTAAGGAGCTTGCTTCCTCTGTAAAGGCAGGCCTAATTCTGAATTTGTTTATTGAGTGATAGAGTGCAGACTGTAACCTGCAGAAGCTGTTGGACAGGTCTGTCAGAGTGACAGTAAGAGATGCAGGCAGACTTTTACTGTGCCCTGAGGATATAAATCTCTTCTAACCAAATCTTCTGCTGTAGGTAGCTCAAGACCATGCCTGTAAGTACAGTTCCATCACCATGGGTACCTACTCTTAGCACAGCTTGAGTGTGAAGTCAGCTGTAGCCATAGAGTTCCTCAGAATTTACTTGTTTGTCACAGTCACGTTGAAGGTATGTTTTCCTTCCTCTGGTCCTATCATCTGTTGATTTTCAAGAAGCACTATAAAATAAAGCTGCTTGCTTACAAGACCCTAAAACTCCATGAGCTTGTTCCTGAGCCCACAGGTTGCCCAGGTATGTTTGACTTAAGTATGTTGGTGTTTTCCTTCCTCTGGTCCTATCATCTGTTGATTTTCAAGAAGCACTATAAAATAAAGCTGCTTGCTTACAAGACCCTAAAACTCCATGAGCTTGTTCCTGAGCCCACAGGTTGCCCAGGTGTGTTTGACTTAAGTATGTTGGTGTGATAATACTGCGGGGCAGATAACGTGTTTGTACGTATAGGTACTGTGACTTTGTCAAGCAGTGCCTGAAGGCAAATCATAGCTAATATCTGTTTAGCTGAAAAATCTGTCCCTTGTGAAGGTACAGGGCAGGGAAAGGAGCAGTGGGAAGCTAAGTGTTTGGAAAGTGAAATGTACTATGTTTTAATGTATTTGGTTTTAGCTAGTAATATTTTTTGAGGAAGAGAAGAAGAAAAATATGTTTAGCAGTCTCTTAATGATTATTGTGGGGAAAGAAGGATACCTTGTACAATCAGGTGTTGCTGCTAGTGTAACTGCTGTCTCAGTTGGCAAGGTAGAGGCTGCCTAGAGTGCATGATCAGCCATTTTGAGACCTGTCAGACTTGTAACAGCATTAAGCTTCATAGTAACGTGCTTTTAGCCCTTCTCCTTGTCTTAGGCTGGCATTGATGAAGCTAGAGAAACTGTTGGTCAACTAAGATAAAGTACTTTTGAATGAATGGGAATTAGGAAAGAGGTGAAGTAAAGTAAGACAAGGATGATGTGTGAGGAGAAGCAACAGTGTCTAAGCTCCCACCTTCCAAGCAGTGTTCAGGACTCAGCTGGAATCAGCCGAAGTGGTAATATCATCTCAGTTGTCACCTGGCATGACACAGTAAGTCAGAAGTGGTCCTGGGAGATGAGGGTGTGAAACGAAGGAGCACTGTACCTTCCATGAGCCCTGACAGGAACATACGTTTCCTCCTTTGCACTTGACCTTTCATTGCAAGCCTCAGAAAGCAAGAGAGTGGATGAATAGGACATCTTCTTGTTTCATTCATTAGTTAGAGTGATTTCCAGCGTGTCAGCTTTGCTATGTTGAGACCTCACTTTGTTTAAAAGGCAGGATTTCTGCGACGTCCTTGTGTGGCATCAGGAGGACTTCTTGTTTAGACTAATTCAGTCTAAGTTCTGTTTACTTTTATGGGCAATTTTGGTGTAATGTTTTAGATTTTATAACCATTTATCATGGCCTTAAACTTTTTAAGACAAGGTTGCAGTATATATTTCAACAGAGTTGCAAACAGAGCAAGCAGCTCTCCAAACTTTCTGAGATATTGGAAGCTGCCTGGCTGCAGTAGCAGAGATACATCAGGTTAATTTATATTATGAAAAGTAGGATAAATTAACTGGTATTAAGCTTTATGCTGTGGTGGACAAACTTTGTTCAGTATCTAAACTAGCAAGTTTCCTATTTCTATGCTGTGCAGCAGTCTGTGGTATAGATAACTTTAATTCTATGGGAGGTTGTGATTCTCTTTCTGATTAGCAGCTTTGAGGTCTAGGAGCCACCCTGAAGTGTACAAGCAAAAAAAAAACAGGAGGAAGCAAAATGTTTCTCCTCATTTTTGTGCAGATTTCCAGAACAGACTAAACGAGTTCTGAAACATATGGTGGGCAGCATTAGCAACTGAGGAAAGCTCATTTTATTTCTTCTTGTATTGCCTAATGGCTAAACCACCGTTTTTATAGGTAAAGAAGTGTTATTTTTACTTCTGGAGGGCAAGTGTTCCAAAGTGTTCTGAGATGAGAGTGAGGAAACAGGGGAAGTTTATTAGTTTGATACAAGTACTGAAAGAAGCGTTATGATAAAAAGCAATGCATTTCAGTGAAGAGACAATATAAAAGAGATATGCATCAAGTGAGGAGGGAATTTTCAGTAATTTACGGCTTAATTCATGTTCTGGCTGTGGCGTCTCTCCTGAAATGTCAAAATGTCTGTCTGGTTTTGTTATGCTGCCTTCTAACAGGGTGTCTAAAGAGGACATTTTAGGAGCTTCACATGTTGTAAATTGTAGTGGCTCATGCTTTAGTCCAGGTAGAAACTGGGAAAACTTCACTTAAAGAGGTAGATAATCAGTGCAAAAGAGAAGTTCTTGTGATTGTATTGAAACTGAACGTCTTGAGTGCAGGTTTTACGGGTGTGAATTTTCTTGGATTAACACCAAACATACTAGTTCCTTCTCTGTCACTACGGAAAAAGGTAGGATTTTAGGCCATGGTATATGGATGCGAGAATGTTTCTGTCCCTTTATGCTGTGTTTTGCGTGCTCTTCAGGCTCATCTGTTCTGACAAAATTTGGGAGGCCTCCCAGTGCTGTTACCACTGGTGTACTCTTAAGTTTTACCTCGCTGCTGGAGAGTTTTGGATGCTATGTGAAAGCAACAGCTGTTACTTCCTTTTAAATAAAAAAAACCCCAACACATAAACCAACAAAACAAAGCACAAAACCACATACGCTTGTAGCTTTTCTCATTCTTTCTAACTATAGTTCAGGTTCCTGGAACCAAAAAGCTAACATTAAACTGTTGCATGTTTTGAAAGCATGGATTTACTTAGGCCACATTACTAAAAAGTACATTGTCAGGCAAGTAACTGTTCTCTCAAATTAGAGGCAAAATAACGTGCGTATTAAAGGGTTTGGTTCTTTTTTAAAATAAAACTAAGTGAAATATTTAGAGTATTTCCTCCTACCCAAAACCTGTTGTTACTAAAAATCATTGATATTTTGCTTTGTAGGAGTACTGGATTGTGAATGAAAACTGTAAAATGTCTGCCTCAAGATTATCCAGCGAGAAACTCCAGTATACCATCTGAGACACTGCTTAACTTTACCTTCTTTAATTACAAGTTCAATGGGATTCTTTCTAAAGTAGCAGATATACCTGCATACTTATGAGAACAGAAATAAAGACAGGTTTTTGTATTTCCCGTTTCCTTGAAAGCTTAAGGTTTAGAATAGATAGTGTCACAGTATCATTGGAAATTTCAGGCAAAATGCTGGCCCAAGTGAAAAGCACCTTCCTCTTGGAATATGTTTTTCAAAGGTTTTAAATGTACAAATGATTATTTAAAGGAATTTTTATTAACTCATCACTTAAGCCATTTGTTCCCTGCTTTTTCCTTACTAAGTGGTTATTGCTGCTTGTTTGACTAAGAATTTATGTGCCTCTTAAAGAAAGATGTTTCTGTTTGGTTCTGCAGCCCTGTGAGACAGTTCAGCTTCAGGCAGACAAGTAGCCAAGGCCACAGCAGTGATCCACCTCAGCTGCCATCTTTTGTGGTTCCATATAGCACGCTTTATATAAAGCACTCCAGAAAGCAGTGAGCTTACTGTGCATGCCGGTTCATTAGTGCTGCACCCCTGCAGAAGCAGGCCAGTGCTTCCGTGGGGTACGGTGCTTACTGTCTGGGCTACATGTGGAAATGGAAGCAGTTATACAAGAGGAAGACATCCTAAGCCTGCTGCACTCCTTTCATCCGTAGCGGAAAAAAGGTGGCATGTCTGGTTAAAACATTACAACTGTTAAGTTTGGTAGTTGATTAGTAGGTGATTACTCAGTCTGGGTTTGGAGAAAATCTTTCCTCACAGTGTCATTGCTGTGTTAGAAGGTTTTACATTTGATCCCTATTCTAATGTTGTGGTTTGCTTTTTTGAAGAAGTTAACACTTTCTTGCGTATGTAATCTTTGCATCAAGCATATTGTGTTTCAATCTTGCAAGTTTTAATCAATTTAGCTATGTAATATTCTAGCAGGGAGAGGTGATACCATCTCAGTTTCCCATACGGGGAATTGAGATACATGCTGCTTATATCATATACACAAAATCACATAGGACATCCCCAGGCAAGCTGGGCACTGAGGCAGGTGTCACAAGCTTTGGGGAAATTCCTTGACCTGTGGAACAACTGCCTTTGCTGGGTCTTGAAAGACAGGAGTGTGGCTGATAAAACAGTGTATTTCTTCTCCTTTGCAACAATTATATCTCTTTTTAAGCGAAGAGTTTCCAGTTTCTACTTGGGCTAAAGCATGAGCCGCTATTGTTTGCTTTTCAAATCTGCTCTCTGCCAAGGCAGGTCAGAGCTGTCTTTCAGAATGTGTAGATCTATCACTGAGATCTTATTAGAAATTGGTATTCTACGAACTCACATGAGCCCCTTGTGTTCTGTTTAGCTGAAAGTTAACAAAACGGTGTTGCCAGGGTTGTGCTGATCTTCCTTGTTGTTACTGGTGCTGATCAAGATGTCTTGGCGTGGTCAAAGGTATTTGCAGGACGTTAAAACAGGGAAAATGGAAAAACAAATTAAAAACTTTGGAGTATCCTTTAAAAACTATGTTACATGGATGAGGAAAAAAAAACTTAAAAGCATAGGTTGTTTAATACATAAATATGGAAAATCTGATAATGCCAATTGTTACAGATGAGATAAAAATAAATTCTAAGATACCTTAAGTATTAATTAAATGGCCGAAGGCCAAAAGTTGCTTTCTGCTCCTAATAGTGTAATCCTATTGGAATACCAGTTGGTGTTAAAGGATCAGGATTTGGCCCTACATCTACCAGCCACTACCAAATAAGGCTTCTTGCAGAATTCCGTAGCGGAGTTGATGAGAATCCAGACACAGTGGGAGGAAGCTTTCTCCCAGCCTCCTCGACACAAGGGCAAAGGATTCAGTTTTCTTCCTCAAGGTATGACTTTTACTTTCCCATGTCCTGAAGTCCTTGTAGCAGTACTTTCTGCTGGCTTTTCCTTCCTACTTGGCCAGGATCTCAATGACATTTAGCAGAATGGGAAGGATGGGGTGGTTATGATTGCAAGGATGAGATCCGCAGCTGTATTCTTTATGTGCTTTCCCTTATGTTCACTATTCTTTGAATAGTTCTGATCTCGCCTTCCCAGCCCGATACACTCATATCAAATGGCCCTGATATGCCGCTATGGTAAGTGTCTGCCTCATTCTACTTGCCTGTGAAGCAGATGGGTGGGCTTAGATGGGCAGTGGTATTTTTTGATAATAACTTGTCTCTCTCTGAATGCATAAGAGTGTTACTTAAGCTTTGGTGGTACAGGCTGCAGCACTAGAGGGTTCTGTGTACAGTGCTGTGATTTGATATGAGATTATATTGCTGCTTTTCAGCAGCAAAGCCCTGTGCTTCTGAGTTAGTATAGGGGATTCCGTGGTGCTGGTGCATAGCTGTGTGCGAGAAATGGCTTGGAGTTGAAGGTTTCACAGCAGGTAACATGTTTTGACATTTTTTGTGTATGGGGAAAATGCCTTAAGGAAGGGATGTAGTTGTGCATGTGTAATTTCGGATGGTATAAAAAATAACAGCATATTTTCATGTTTATCTTTAAAGGTATAAACCTCATGTTTAATTAGTAACCTTTAAAATTTTACTCTTTTCCAAAGTTTACAAGTAGCTTTTAAACTGTTGCTTTTTTGCTTTGGTTATCTCTTTGTATGTATTTGAGCCTTTATCATCCAGCTTTGCTGTAGTCTGCTGGGGTGACTTGAGCTTTGTGCTCAGCTCCCCTCTTGTGATAAATGTGCTTCAGAAGTATGCCTAGAGCCTATGGAAAGCATACTCTTGAGGGCTTAAGCAGTTAGCGTGCCAGGAGTTGTCCAGCTACAAACTCATCCTGAATCAGTGTACTGGTGTGGTTTTCATTCTCTCTTCTAAGTAGCTGACCAGAATATTCATCTATTTTAAGTACTTCATTTGGAGCTCTCTAACTGAGCTTATTTTACCGGGGAACTGCGTGATGATATGCTAGTCTGTTGTATTTCCTTTCCCATATATGCACAACCTTTCTGTGTGCTTTCAAATCTGTTTTTCTTTGTTAATTTGTTCAGTTTTAAGTCTGTGAGTGCTTTTTCCTTTTAGAAGAGAATCATTCACGGTAGTAGCAGCTGAACAGGATATTGAAAAGAAGCTGCTTCAAAGACCTGTTCTTCTCTTACTGGCTGCATCATTAACTAGTGAAGAATAAAGTGTATGAGTATTTGTTTCTCTGTGCCGAGGTAGATTCTAACTCAAGCTGTTTCAGTATTTTCTTTGATACAAACTCCTGTTTTTCACTGCTGATCTGGGGAATAAGCTTGCATTTCCTGTTTCAGTGACATCTCAGATACACTATCAACAGCTTGCTGCATTCTGTTCTGGATTCTGCTTGTCTTAGTAGTTGCAGAGAGACTGTACTGAGAGCAGTCAGCCAAGGCTGCTGCTGGTCTGACTGGGTATGCAGAGTCCAGCTATATCAGCAAAGCTGGAAGTTAGAAAAGAAGGTGGATTGGGAGGAGGGTTGTTGGGGGAGATTTTGCAGGCTTTCTCATGTGCTGTGACCTGACATAAGTGCTTCCCCGTTTACATAACACTGGTTATTAAAATGGTATCAAACAACATGCACTAAAAGCCTAGACAGTACCCCCTTCATCAGTGGAGAGCTCAGCTCCTGTTCACTGACTGACAGCCCTAGCTTCTACTTTGACATTGATTCCAGTGGCTGACCTCTGCTTTTCTTTCCTTTTTCCCCTCTTCTGGAGTCCTTTTGTTACTGTGAATATACATAATGGCTTGTCCTTTTGATACCAGTGGAAGAAACCTTTATGCAGTTTTCACTTTTGTGAAAGGCAAGTGCATTCAATGTAGAATTCCCAAACAGGACTCTACAACCTGTGTAGTCCTAATTCCTTGAGCTCCCCTATGGATCTGTATAGCTGTCTGTGTGTCCCATACTTAGAATTGCTTTGCTGATCCAGATTTCCCTCCTTCAAGTTTTCTGGAGTTAATTTCCAGGGTGTGACCACTGTCTGGTGGAAGGATGTTCCTTTCTGATTAGCTTGTTAACCCCTGTCCTTTTGACCTGTCATGTCTTACTCTGTGGGGTTGTTTAGATTTATTCCTGTAGTTTCTGTGTTGGATGTATGGTATTTCATTTGATTTTTAAATAATTATTAGTTCTGTATTTATGAACACAAAAAGCTTTTATTGAACCAGCTACTAAAACTGTTTTACCCACAACAAGGTAATGCACTCCTGATTTGTACCTGCTCCAACATGGCAGGATGCCATGTTGCCATGTTTAAGTGGCTGCAGATCTACTCCCATCTTTTTTGACAAGCTTACCTGAAGTCATTGACTGGATGAGGTTCCTGGGTGTCCGGGGATCAGCTGCCTGTAAAATTCCGTAGTAAACATGTATAAAGATAGTCAGTTCTGCATATGCCTTTTCAGTTTGTTTTCTCCTTCTCTGTGCATTTGGTGCTTTCTTTAGTCAGTTATTTGTTGTTTGGCATCAGCACCCTGCTCAAAATTTTGTAGTACGTACAAATAAAAATAGGCTGTGCCCTGAAGTTTTTGCATTCTGAAGACACGTGGAAAACAGAAATCCAGATGCTGAGGATTTTGGTATTTGGATTCTTTAATGGTTGTTTAGATAGATTTGAATGATTTTCCTTGTACACAAGGAACTCCTTTCCTTTTTCTGCATTGGAAAGAAGTAGCAATGGATAAAAACTTGTGTTTCAGATATGCTGCACTGAGTAACTCCCCCTAAAAATATGTCATGATCTCAGCTGTAAAATAGGTTGCATTGTTCTTCCTCTGTCTATATCGAATACAGTTTGGAGCCTCCCTTTGCCAAAGGTCTCTTGCCAGCTTGGGTATGGTTGAGAGTTGTGTTTGCTGTGGCTAATGGGGTCTTGTTTACCAGATCAGGAAGTTAGTTATATCAAGAGCCGTACTTCCACATGGAGGCCAGAGACTTAAGCTACAGGAAAGGATGAGCTACTCCTGTGTTGCACATAGTGAGCAGTATTACATGCAGGAGAACAAGGGATGCGGTCTGAAAGTAGCTGAAATCTGATGTGATTGTTCTTAACTTTCTACTAGAATCATTCAGTTTATCAGTATAGAAAGCATTTAATCTATGTAGGTTGGTGGGCTGATCTCCTGATGTGGGTTACTGGGTGCAGAGACTCCTCTGACAAGTAATGCTGAAAAAAATATGACTCTGTCTTGCTGGTTTTGTGAATGACTGCTGTTAATCATTTGGCTTTTTATTCTCATGAGGTGGGACTGCGTGAAAGGGAAGCAGTTAGGCACAAGACTCTCCCTGTATTAAGTCCTTAATTTAAATCCTCTGAGTTGCTTGAAACCATTCCCATTGAGGTCAGTGGCAAAACTTTTCTTTCATCATGTCAGGATTAGGCCTAAACCCTGCACCCATTTTGACAGGAGAAATCTGAGAATGTATTATTTCTCTTCCTAAATATCAAGTCTTAAAAGGGGATGAGTTGAGGGAGGGTTGTGTGTGGCTCACCCCGAACTGAATTTTTTTCTGCAGGAAGTTGCTTTTCTTCAAGGCCAAAGATAGTGAAATGCTAGAAATTTCCTAAGCCCTGCCTTTCAGCTGGCTAATCATACTCATTGCGGAGATGCTTAAGACTCTCTGCTATGTGCAGTGTTCTTTTAAATTGTCAGTGTGCTCAGTAACCTTTTTTACACTGATTTTTAACATGATAAAAGGTGTTTGCTATTGAAACTAGTAGCACATCATTTTAGGCTTGATCCAAGTTGTCTGCCCAAGGAGTGCTGTGCCACAGGGCGCACCATGCTGGAGATAAATGTAGTGGGATAGAAGGCAGTCTGGATAGTTCCATTGCAAACAATTTTTGTATTTACCCTTGATAGGATGCACATAATGAAACCTCATGATATTTCAGGGCAGCAGCTTTTCCTGTAGGATTCAGTGTATGCCACTAAAAATAGATTTAACTCTCTGTGTTATGGGAGAAGTAATTTCACTTTTGTCTTGATGAATTACGTGCCTAGTAATCTGATCAGAGAGATGTTAAATTAAAAAGGCTACAGAGAGGCTGGTGAGCAGAAATAACTGTTCAGCTCCCCCCTTTCTTTTTCATTTGCTGTCACTGCTGTCAAGGCCTTACCCAAGTTAATTCTCTTCAGCTGCATTCCTCTGCAAGTAGCAAGTCTTTTGGCTGTAAAATTAAAATAGAGGAGGAGAAAGGCAGCAATGTCTGAATCATTTCATAAAGTCATCTTGATCTTATCTCCAGCTCTTTCCGCCCAAACCCACCAAACTCTTTACTGAGCTGAGTGCCTATAAATAGAAGAGCCGCTCTCGTGCAGAGATGGGCAGCTCTGAACCAGAGGCTTGTTTTCTCTGAGCAGTGCATGCATGTGAGAGCTTGCTTCTCACTGGGCTTTCATGTCTGAGTTATGTAGCTGTGAGGTTTTCTATAGATAGAGGCCGGCAAATGACATAAACTGCTGCTTAGGGAGGGGCAAGGTGACCTCTGGGATCTTTGCCTTTTGGTTATTTAAAAAAAAGAGGGTTCTGTTTTAAAAGAGATATGGAGGAATGCATGTCTTGTGCAGAGGTGAGTGAGCCCTGCTGAGGTGCGGGAAGCTGAGCAGGGCAAGTGGGAGCAGTGGGAGCTGAGGAAAGCAGAGGTATCATTCTGCTGTGAGTTACTGTTCTGGTGGGCTGGGCAGGAGTTTGAGCGGCCAGAGTGCTTCTGACTGAGCCTGGGGAATGTGAAGCTCTGGCTGACCCCAGTTTAAGCATATCTGAATAGGCAGAGCTCTGAAACCTCCTGCAAGTTGTTATTTTTTGATCAGACTCCTGGCTGACTTGATATTCTTTGGGCTTTGCATCCTGGGAGTCTTCCCCAGGATTTTTAATTCCTCTCGGACTTCGGGTCAGGGCTTTGCAGAGTTCAGTGGCTACTTTCCATGTCTCATTTCTAAATTTTATGTGCTTTTGTTCAAGAATGTTCTGTCTTTATCTGGAAAATTTCTTGCTGCTGTTTCATTTTCTTCGTTTCAGAAAGAACTGCAGAAATGTGTGATTTCTTTAGCATGGTAATTTAGATGCTGTTGCTTTGCATTTCGCTTTGATACTCAGGTGCTGGAGGATAAAGTAACTCATCAGAAAGACATACACACACACATATATATATATGCATATTCTAGCAGGACTTCACAGAGTTGGTAGTGCTGTTTGTTCTACTTGGCAGATGGGAGATGGGTACACACAGAGTGAAAATAGCTTTATTGGAGCCTTGCAAAAAGTCCAAGGCAGAGTAGGAACCTGAACGCAGATGGTTTCTGGTTCCAGATGATTGCCTTCAGCTCAGGCCTCGCCTTCAGGGTCATTTCCACAAGGGATGCTGTTGGCTCAGTCTTTGAACTCAATTTTCTTTTACACTGAAGCTTCAGATTAAGATCATGGCCAAGTTTCGTATTCTTTGCGTGGCACCAGCTCTAAGTTAGTTTAACATCCTCTTTCTGGGTATTGCTGTATAGTGTGTTTGACTTCTGGACCCACGAGCTTCTCCCAGATGCCTTATGGCATCTTAAGAGTGTATTCCTACTGCCCTGTCCCTGCTGTGACTTGTGGAAGATGCGTGCCAAGATGTCTTTCAGAGTTCTGGGGAGCTGATGTGGGAGATGGCCATTTTTTTATATGAGCTTAGTCTTTGATCATGCATTTTCATTATCTCTTTTCATTTTGCTGGAAATACTGTGGAGTTTGGTGGTTCCTGGTTGAACCATGCACACTGAGCTGGTGCTTGCCTGAGCGTTGACAGGTATTCCTGCCAGTGTGCATGTGGCTTTGTGAAGCAGAACACTGGGAAATTGTGAGATTTGGGGTTTGCTAGCCTTGGAGCTGGCCAGGTCCCAAGCTGCCAAGGTAGATGAAGTTTCTTTTGGAGGAAACAGGGGAGCTGTCACCCTTGTCTCTTTCCCAACACAGTGGAGGAAGGTAAATAGTGGCTTCTATGGCTGGCAGCTCTCTTTCAGATGCAGAGGTATGCAGGACCCCACTCTTTCCCAGCTGATTTGTGAGCAGGGGCATCACCATGGTGGTCCAGGCCCTATGATCTCTCAGGCCAGTTTGAGGACAGCTCAGTATAGCAAGAGAGAAGCATGTATTGTCAGACGGATGTTTCTTCTTGGAGTCAGCATTTTTTTCAAAGTGCTTTTTGAGGAAACTTTGAGCTTGGCAAGGGCCAGAGTGTGTGGAAAGTATTAAAATCTGCAGCTGTTTCAAAAACGAAAGACCCACATTAGAAATATATATAGTATTTTTAAAGCAAGCTTAGTGCCCTGGAAAGGATTTCTAAAATGAACTAAACCCTGTGGATCAGTAAGAGTATTTATTTTGTGCTCTGTAGTAGCCTGGCACTGTGCATGTAGCACTGTGTTTGTAAATTGATATTCATCAGTGACCTGACACTGTTACAAACCTGAGCTCCACTGAGACCTCTGGTACGTTAAAGCTGCCTAATTTTCCTGGCATCAAGACACAGAATAACCTGTCTTACGAGATTGTTGGACCGTTCGTTTCTTGTGTTTTAACTATGTGTTTATTGCACTGGTCTCTCTCAGCAAGAAGTGGGTTCCTGGGAGCTGTTTCTTGGGGAGAAAAGTAGGTTTCTTGTGGTTCTGAGGCATGACTTAACACCCTTTGCAGTTCCTAGGCAATACCCTCAGTTAGTAATTCAGGGCTGAGCCCTCAGCTCTGACTTTTGTCTTTCTAAGCTGCAGTTCTTGAGATTATTTTCATGTAGCTATTCCAGCGAAGGAGTCAAATCATTTGACGAAGTAGAATGAAGTGCATGTGGACAAGATACATACCCCTAGGTATGCGTAGTATGTGAGCAAGCATATGGGACTGTGTATGTTGGTATGTCAGTCGAGTTATAAAGCAGTTAAAGGCAAAAAAAAAGAGGCAGTGTGCGTACACAGTTTTGGCACTGCAGCCCTGGGAAATGGCAGCCAGCCAGAGAGTGCTGAGGCAAGGCCAAGACTATCTGAAGAATACCAAATGATGAAGTTGGATATAGCTCCTTCGCTCTAGTTTCACTCTACCCTGTGGGCCAGCAGCCTGCCAGCTCTGTGCCAGCTAGATGCTGACAATTTTGCAAGGCAGAACTGGAGATAGGGACAGATATACTGTGGTGTGTATGTACGTGTAATCAAATGACTATTAAATGAAAGACACAATTACCCACAACTGAAATCTGACCACAGCAAGTTTAACTGTTGCACTCCCTGAGTCCTTGTTAGACTTTGAAATGCTCATTCAGTCAGGAGTTCTTTATCTTTTTTTGGTGTTCACACTGGAGGTGAAGATAAAATTGCACCCAGTGTGGGTTGTGCACTGTATGGTTTAATGTTAAATTTGCTCACTTTTGTTAGAGAATTTGTTAAGCACTTCCAGCAGAGGGCACTAAGATTATTGATCTCACACTCCTGTCTTCTTTGGTACTGGGTATGTAGTGGGAGAGCATAAAAGATGCCTGTCAGTAAAATATGTGCCTCACTCCTCTCCTCTCCTTGTTTTGTAGACTATCATAAAAGAGGGGATGCTGATGAAACAAACCAGCTCCTTCCAGCGCTGGAAGAGACGATATTTTAAGCTGCGAGGACGAACACTCTACTATGCAAAAACTGCTAAGGTAAGTTCTTGACAATACATGAATCCAAGGGAAGAAAGTTAGTCGTGGTAGCTTTGGAGGCACGTGGGTGTCTATGAGAAGGCAGCCCTCAGTAGATGAAAGAGCAATGCTCTTTAAGCGCTTGTCTTCAGATTCTGTAGTTACTAGAAGATCCCTGTGTCTTGCCTCATTCTTAGAAATCTTTGGGTTTTAAGTAAAGCATCATGTGGACCTGTGATACTGATATATCCCCTCCACCCCTTGGTGCATTTCAGTAGGGAATGGGCTCTGAATCAATAGAAGCTGACAAAGGAAGGGGAAAATGTGAATGAAAAGAGTTCTTGATATAAATATGTCTATTTTCACAAGAACAAAGTCTACATCTTTTTAAATCCTTTAATAAAAATAAAGTTGTGTTCACTGACTGAACACTGGCAAGTGTGAGCCCCAGTGTATGGAACTAGATATCCGAGTCCTTCATGTTGCTGGTGCTGGGTTTTTCTTTCAGATCACATAAGATTGTGATGGAGTCTGCTAGGCAGACGTACAGGCATGTCCCTTTAAGTGTGCTGCTTCTACATTGGATTCAATAATTCATTGGGGTTTTGAATTTTTTCTTTCCAGTCCATTATTTTTGATGAGGTGGATCTGACAGATGCCAGTGTGGCAGAATCCAGCACTAAGAATGTCAACAACAGCTTCACGGTAGGATTTTTTGCATTATTTTCCATTCTTGCATCTTCCCCCTACATCTCTTCTGCAGTGCTTAAGAACATCTGAACAATCTTTGCAGCATCTTTCACTAAAAAAAACTACTTGTATTTCCTCATAACATCATAATTCATCTCCATGCATGTGGGAAATACCATGGGTTACTACATATAGTGCTAAAACTTTGCAATCAGGTATTTTCTGAACTATAAGCTAGGAGGATTTGATACAATCCATTTATGCAGTGGGACAGAAAAATTTGTTCTGCTGAGGGAATTGGGGGTGATATTGATGTTTATGCTGGAGATCTTGCTAAAGGTATTTAGTTTTCCCTTCAGGCCTTAAAATATGTAAACTTCTTTCTCTGACTTTATTTGTGGATGACAGTACATGTGTTTATATATGCACACTATATATAGTGGCAAAGCAAAAGGAGGGACAAAAGTCATAGAGAAATAACTGTGAAATTGGTTTAGAATATTTGTTAGATGTGAAATATGTTTTGAAATGTCATGGTGTCACTGCTTAATTTTCTCCAGGCTTAGTAACTGGGATTAAAAATGTATTGCTGAGGTGCAGGTGTTCCACAAGCTCCATTTTTGGGGAAATGCCTGGTGTGCAGAAAAAACCTTTTAATAGCCATGCAGGGTGAGTGTCAAGCAGCAGCATGAGCTTCAGAGTTCGCTAACGGCAATAACCTCCCTGCAGCCTCTGAAGAGCTCAAAAGGGAGCAAAGAGGAGGGTGTGGAGAAAAGAAGCAGCAAAGTGAAGGGGGGAGCAGTCCAGGTGGAGGAAGGAGGCTGATACTGTTGGATGGTGACTAAGGCTGAGCCATGTGCCTTGAATTACTGCTTTAAATATCTGGCAAAGGATGTTTTTGTTACATAGCTGTAGCTTTTTGCTTTGCAGTACCTGTGCAAAGCAGCTGTGGTGCCCACCCTGTGTCCAGATGAAATCCCAGCGCTCACTCAAAGTTTGAAAACACTTTCTGCATCCATAATTGAACAAGTAGGAGACACATTTGGATCTCATAGTGAATATAATAAGGTGTCAGTGTGCGTGCACAGAGAGAAGGATTCTGCAGTGGTTTCAATAGGGGATACATTTTCAAGAATTTGAAGTTATTTACCTGGAAATAAAGCTTTTTTTTCTTGAGTCTTTCTTCAGTTTTCCCATATGCAAACAAAGACTGAATTTTCAGGTTACTTTTTTACTTATTATTATAGTTGGGAGAGATCTAATCTCTGTCAGGCATACTGTGTAGGGACAGGAGGAAATGGTGTGTTTGCTCTCTGATTGCCCCATCTGAGTCCAACAATGAAGAGTTATTTCCATGGTTATGGTATCAGGCTCTGCCTTCCCTAGGGTGTAAAAAGTATAGGATTACTTTGATGCTCAAGTAGCAGATAGAGTTTGCACTGTCCATCTGATTACTATGTAATGGGGCTCAGGTAAACTTAATTAAAACATCTCTCCTTTTAATGTCTATCGACTTTTTCTGTCATGGCTTGCAGAGGGGTTTGACTGTGGTTTACCATAAGCTATAAAATTACTTAGAAAATCAGAAGTTTGCCTTGTCTTGCTGCTGTTTGGTCTGTCACATCACTGCCATCAGTGCTTTGGATTCCTTGTAGTCTTGCAATTTCCTCTTGGTTTTTGAGAGCACTCTGTTTTCCCCTGTATCCCCCCAGCTTGGTTATTTTCTAAAACTCAGTGTTCTCTGAGCTTTTAATGTTTTTTATCTGTTTCAAATCAGTGGGACGTACTGAATTTTTATCCTAAACCAAAAACTTCCAACATTGGTGTTGTATAGCAGAGAGAGTTATTCTGGAGTTTTAGGTGTTCTGGTTTTCTTTTTGTTTCTGTGTTTTCTTCAATGGAGACTGGTGTGTTTGGATTTATGAAAGAGTGGTTGCTTTCTGAGGAAACTCATCCTCTGTCCAGGCATCAGTACTGCTTAATGTATAGATTCTGAAGGTCAGGTTAATGACACTTCTGAAGTACTAACAGAAGAGGTGGGAAGCAAACACTAGATAAATCACTCTAGAGGAGCAGTGTGGATCCAACACAAAGAGATAATAAGGGTGACCAGTCAGAGGAGAAACTAATGAAAAGAACAGTACATGGAGAGGCAGCACCATGAGAGAAGAAAACCAGAGCATGGAGCCAACAAAGGTTGTATCACATAACTAGAGGAATAAAGGTTAAAAATACAGCTGTCAGTAAGCCTTTTACGTAGGACATAAGTCTGACAGCTGATTTGTTTGCCGTTAGCAGACAGGAGAGGAAGAAAAGTGAGTATTACAACACAGACCTCTTTCTCTAAAAAGAAGAGTGTGTAATACAGGTTCCACTGTTGTTTACTTAGTTGATCTTGCATAGATTTCTTCAATAAGTGTATCCTGTTTGGGGACAGTTTTCAGGACTGCTACCCAGAGTTAATGGATATGTGACTATAGAACGGGCTGGGAGTACGTGACTAGGGACATCTTTGAGCTTAGGATGTCATATAGCTCTGTGCCCTGAGAAGTGTAAGGAAAAGCTTTATGTTTAGCTATTGTTCCTTTAATTCAGGTCAGGCAGAGTAGCTGCAGAATTATTTAGCAGGAAGCCTCTGGGAACAAATCAGATAGGAGTCCCATGCCAGGCTCTCTTCTCTCAGGAGAACTGTAGATGTAGTATTTGCTGCTTCTGTCACATCTCTGCCACTAGTATCCTTCTAAGTCATCTATCTAGAAGGTAAATTCTTTTGGGATGTCCAAGCTGTAGGTAGCTGACTTTTTCCATGTATGGTCCCTTAGTACCTGGTGCATAGATGTCTCACCAATGGATTTTCCCAGGGCTGCTGTCTTTCACAGCACCTTAGAGAGGATCTGCTGGAGTACAAACTCAACCATCCCAGAATCACAAAATTGTGAGCATTGGAAGGGACCTCTGGAGGTCATTCAGTCCAACCCCAAGGCAGGGTCACATTGAGCACGCTACACTGGAACATGCCCAGGCAGATTTTGAATGACTCCACTCTGGAGAGCCCAGGGAGACTCCACAACTCCCTGAATAGCCTGGTCCAGTGCTCTGCCACCCTCAACATAAATAAGTTCTTCCTCATTTTGAGGTGATTTCCTTGTGGTTTAGTTTATGGCCATTTCTCCTCCTCCTGTTGCTGAGCCCCACTGAGAAGAGTCTGGCACCATCCTCTTGGCACCTGTCTTCGAGATATTATACGCATTAATGATAACCATGTTGTCTTGGAACTTCAGACCCATTTATTTCAAAGATAGTGATCAGCTTTTAGCCTGGATTCTTACCATTGATGTGTGCCTACATTTGCACTCCTTATGAAAGAGAGATCAGCAGCATTGGATGGGTGAGGTCAAAGCCTGACCCTAACTTCTGAGTACGGCTTTTCCAGCCACACCCTGAAAACATGCTGTGATTTCTGAAAAGCAGACGATTTGGGATCACACTGGGTGCTCTGGGTCTTCCCAAAGAGACTTCAGCTGTTTTTATGAGCAGTTTTTTCTTGGACAGTGCAATTTTGCAGTAACTTGATTTGTGGATGTACTACTGCGTTAGCCTGCAGTTGCTTTAGAAGCTTTAAAACAAAATACATGATGAGGATGTGTTCCATACTTTGAACCTACAATAGTTTTTGATCCAGATCATTCCAGGAAGCCTGGGTTTTGGAAATAAAAAATCACTGCTTTACCTGTATCATGGACCTGAACTATCCAGCATGCCATTCTACCCTGTGAAGCCTGTGAGGTTTGGGGGGCACCAGTGGCTCTAATTGTTGCTCAGGCCAGCACTTTGTCATCATAGCTATCCCCTCAAGAGTCTGTGAAAGGACTTTGGGCCATTTCCTTAGGCCCAGTTTTGTAAATATTTGTGTGGTGAACAAATTCTTACTCCTCAGGTTGTTGGTGTGTTGCCTGAAGATCTGCCCTTTTCTAGAAGGTGCCAACTGAATTAAGCCTTCTGCCTTTAGTGCAATTGGCACAGCTGAGGGAGTGATCACTTTATTGACCCTTTCCTGCCTTGTGCAGGATTTGTATAAAGCTAAGGGGGTGGGAAAGCCCCTAAAATATCTCCAAAACCCTAACTAAAAAACACCTGTCATCAAGAGGAGAGGGCCAAGGAAGGACGTTAGATCTTTCCAGGTACATTCTTTGTGTTTCAGTATGATTCTCATGTGTTCCAGTTATTGCTAGCAAATGGTGATGTGGTGGTGTGGGCTTTTGCCCTCATAATTCACATAACATGAATTGCAGCATTCACTTCCCATCCCATTTTATTTTGAGCGTCGAAATCCCATAGGAGGAAGCTCTTCTCTGTGGAGGGACGTGTAGCTTAATCTTTCTGATGCTTTAGTGGAAGTGAAGCTCAGACAGGAGCTGTGCTGCTGACCCCTCCTCCCTAGTGAAAGGCTCTTCACTGGAAGAAGTGGAGCCTGAACTCCTCAGCTCCTGTAAACCCTTTTTTGTTGGGAAGTACCTCTCAGCTCAGCCGCAGACAGGAAACAGCGTATTATTACAGTCAGCGCCTGCCTCTCCACTTCACTGCCATCAGAAGGAAACTTATCCCAGCTCCTCCTTAAGCAGACAGCTAGTCAGCTTGTGGCAAGTGGAACATAGCTCAGGAAGACTGACCACAAGAGGAGACTAATCCTATTAATCGAATGTCAAGCAATCTGTTCAGGTTTCTCTTTTTCTGAGGGAGTAGGCTGCTCTGGACACTAGATAGAGGAAGACTGAACGTGAAAGGTAAGAGCAGGAGTCCTAGGTTTTCTGGACTGAGCATTGAGAAACATGGCACCTGTGCCAGCATACCAGATCATCAGGAGCTCAGGTTCTTTGGAGTAAGTTTGCTATAAGCTCATAGCGTTCAGGTGTTGTCTCCTGTATGGATTTATGTAGACAAGTTCTGCAGCACAAGGGTAGAGGGAAATGCGTCTGCAGTGCTGTTGGAAATGCTGCACCCATCAGTTAAGAAAAACTGTTTATTAACTGATGATTCATCCTCATCAGTGGCACGGGAGAGAGGAAGTATTTAGATTAGAGTAATACCTCTCTTCCAGAGTACTTGTGTGTCTGGAGGCGACACTAGTTGTTGTAGGCTGAGGAACATGGACTTTCTGGTGCTCCTGAATCAGCGCGTGCTGTCATCTCTGTGAAGCAGTATGGATGTCATTCTTCAGCTGTATGGAAGCCTGAGGTGTGCTACAATTTTTTGTTATTACAGTGTTGTTACTTAGTGACTTTATTCAGTGGCAGAAATGCCAGTTTCTGTCTTGTGAAGCTTTATTGTGACTGACTGATCTCCTTCAGACTGTAGATTTTTGCTGTATTGTCCTAGAGCTTGTTGATGCTGTGGAGAAATAGGATGAATCTTCCTTTTGTGGTAATTAACCTTTCCTAAAAAAACAGGGCAAAGAGCTTGAACTTTAACAGAAGATGAAAGTGCTGAGGGTGCTTCCTGGTGGGGTGGTTGTTGATGTCTGCAAATGCATTTCACAATGAAGTGAAAGTGCCTTTGCCTCTTCTGTGATTTTGTGTCAAGTTGAATTATTTGTATTAGTGCTTTAAGTGAGAAGATCACTGCTTTTTAGCAGAGAATGCACTGAGAGTGCATACTCTGAGGAGTATGGTTTTGAAAGAGCAAATATCAACGCTGAAGCTACATGTCAGGCAGAAAGTTTGCTGCTTGTGTGTAGTGCAGAAGCTGTGTGCCTGTGAGGCACTGTTGAACCCAGATCAGAGGTTATTTGTGCTGGTTTGAAATAGAAGCTTCAAGAAAGAGCATGTGACTTAGTTTTATGAGGAGAATGGATATAAGAACTTCAGTTACAAGCTGTTTGCAGAAAGTCAGACTTGGACTTCGAGCTTGGGCTGATAGAGATCAGGGAAATCTGCATGGTTTGACACTTGCACAGATTCTTCAACCTGCCCTGTGTGGCCTCAGCCCTTCAAAAAAGATGGGCTTGAACAAAAAAGATGGAATTGAATGTATGCAGCAAGGAATCACTGGGCTTCCCAGCAAGGGAGGGGATCTTCCTTCACTGCTTCCTCAGCATGGGGGTGGGGGACCCAGACGGAAGACAGCTTTCGGAAGTGGGCAAAAAGACTTGCCGTCTGGGGACATGGTTACACAGGGGAGTCATCAAGTGTCCTGGCTCCTCACCTTGCTCCTTTGCACACAGTCATGGATTGCCTTGTTAAGGTTTGGAGAAGGGAAAGACTGGAAAAGAGGGATTTGTAAAATGGATGGTTCTTTCCTCTTCCCTTTTAAATTCTCTTCTCTAAATTGGACAAAATTAGAGTGTGCATTGGAAAAGTCAGGCTTTGCTGGAGGTTGTTGTCTCTTCCACACCCATGTGTGTACACATTCAGGAATTGTACACTCTGCTAGTGCTCTTACCCTGTTTATATTGGCAGCTGTCAGAATTTCCTTTATAATCAAGTGAAAATATGAGTATAGCTATGAATTACCATGTCCAGAAGCACTCTGCTGTTTTTCCCTCCCTCCCTTCATTAAGTGCAGTTCAGTCCCCATTTCCTGTCAGAACCACTGCAGTTTCAAAGTACTTTGCTATTTTAGTAGTTTGAAATCCAGACTCAGTGCAGCCTTTTCTGCTTGAGAAAAGGCCCTTTGGTAAACAGACCATTCTGAGTCACTGTTAGTCAGTGAAAATAGTCATTTAAAATCCTTTCATCTCAAGAATTTTTAGGACTCTTAATCCAGCCTCCTGCAGGAGCTGGTCATTAGGCTGCTTGCACAAAAGAAGGAAAAATGTGGAGAATAAACATGGAAGCGAGCGTAAGAAGAGAGTCTGGAAGAAGTTGCTGTGGGTGGAGCGATCTAGCGGTTGCTACTGTACATTACAGAATGACCCTAAATATGCATGGAGTTTTTGAGAAAGATGAGGCTACTGTAAGAGAAAGAGATCTGACTGAGCTTTTGGTGTATTACTGTTAGACAGGATAGATAGGGAGCTGGGAAGTGAAGGTGACTGTTTGGTAAGAGCTTTTGTTTCCCTAGATGGAAGTTTACTGCTTTGAAATCAGTCTCTGTTACTGCCCTTGTGCCTGAACACTAGCAGCCTTTGTTTGATGATCTCTTTGCTCTTTGTAATTTTCCTGCTGTGCTGATGTTTTTATCTGCGTTCCTGGGCAAGACTAGGATTTCAGCATCTTCTCCCCCTTCCAGATGAGGACACAAAGGCAGCACAACCTGTGGTAAACAGGAGGTCATTTGAGAACATGATGGGTTTGGTTTTATGTGGGAGCTGCTATAGAAGGAAAAGACTTTTTATGCACATTTCCCTACCTCTGATGGTTTCACTGCTGCAGTGTGTGGCACAAGACTTGTCTTTGCCCAGTGATGCAGTGTGGAAAGCCAGTGGGTTCATCAACCTGTTGAAAGCTATTAATTTCTTTTTATGCTAGCTACCAGCCTCTTTTCAACACAGCTGGGGTTAGGGGGCTGAGAGGAGCTATTGCTAACAGTAAGCTGTTAGTAGCAGGTCACTTGCCTACTGTGGACAAGGTCTTTTATTGCTCAGTCCTGTGATTTATTAGCTGATAGCCTTGACGTGTATGAGCCTGCTGAGACAGCAGCTCTACCACTGAGGAACACTGACCTGCCCCTCCGTTCTTCATGGTTTTGCTTCTGTTTGAGTGAGTAGAAAGGCTTCTCAGAAATATCCTTTACCTTCCCAAATGTACTGCTCTTTCTGAACAGGGTAGTTCTGCTTGGGAACTTTGGAAAACAGATGAAGGGATGAGTGTGTGAATCTGCTGTATGAAGTAGAGGGTGGGTGGATAAGGGAGCTGTGATAAGATACTCTGGCACTTGGAATGCCCATTTGGTGCTGCTCCATCCGTGTAGATTTCTAGTGATTAATATGCATGAATTACCAGGATTATCTGCTAACAGTGGCAAAGACCATGCGTGTTCTAGGTTTTGACTTCTGTTAAGTGGTTATAAAGTTCCAAAATACTCTCCTTCTCTGTGCTCCTCTTACCAGTTGCCGAGAACAAGAATGTGCCTTGTTTAGGAACAGAGTTTCCAGAAGCATGTAGGAATGTGACCCTGGTATGAGAGATGATAATTTTCCCAGGGAATGCTCTGTCTGGTCTGCTTTCCTGCTGCAGCCCTGGGGAAGATAGGGACTGGGAGAAAGCACAGATGGAGGGTCAGCATGAGTTGAACTTGATCTGTGGCTACAGCAAAGCGTCAGTAAGTGCCAGTGCTCAGAGAAGATGCACTTGTAATGTGCAGCCCCATGGTAGATGAGGTACATATTGCAATATGGATGAACCTAATAATGTAAAAATGGTCCTAAAGCGACCACACCATATGCTGTACTTACTTTTCTATGGAAATGAGCTGTCCTGGATTTTACAGATTGAAAATTAAGGTAAAACGGCTGCATGAAAGCTGGGGATAAAATACCTGGTATAGTGTAAGCAGAGATTTAGGCACTTAGGGCTTTGAGGAAAATCTTGTTATTGCTATAAAAAAAGGGCAGAATTTGGCTCAACTGTAAGAACATTAACAGCTTTTGTTTTATCTGGTGAAGTGAGAGTTTCAGTAGATGAAAGATTGTCATTCTAGCAGGAAATAAAGATCTGGCACTATAAAAATAAATATAAAACTGGTGCATTTCTTCAGTGTCATATGAAGAGCTTCTTTTTTCTTTCCCCTTCTGGGTAACATCCAGTTTTTAAGGAAGGACAATTGATGCAGTTCTAGAGAGCTCTAACTGACTTCTGCAGTGAATTAACAGGACTGAATTTGTTAGCAAAATGGGTGAAAGCTGAATTGCAAATTGGAAGAGGGGTGTTGTCTGTGAAGGGGGGCAAGCCTCAGTCCCCCATGTGTCTAAGCCTTGATACTTGCAGTATTTCTGTCTTCCAAACTATAAAGACTTACTATAATCATGCCACTTGCTGTCTAAGGCTTTGCTGGCCTTATGCTCAATTCCAAATGGTTTCAGAAGGCTAACATATCAGTGAGGCAGGCATTTAAGATTTTGAGTGTAAAGTACTGGTTTCAGTCTGAAATTCATACTTTCATTTGCATTTCTTCTCCCTTTTTCACAGTCTTCTTTTTAACCTTCTGTACTTACTGAGGGAGTCACACTTGCTTAATCCACAGTTAGTCCACTTTTTCCTCTCTTGAGTTCAACAATCGTATTTGTAATGTGTAGGACTTTGCTGTTTTGTTAATCTTGCTGATGAGCACAGGCAAGGTGTTTTCATGCATTCCAGTGTTCCTTTCACTGCTGCTGTTGCTGGAACGTGAGCTGAAGTGGATAAAGTGGCTGGGCCAGCTGAAGTGACTGGGCCCTTATATAATCTTACCCAGTTTTCCTTCCTGAGATTTTGTGTTCATAGGATACCAAGAGCTTATTTCACTGTACAAAAGCAGATGCAGCAGTTAGCTGCAGATGGTGGATATTTTTGCTGCCATATGTGATCAAGCTGACATTTTTGCCTGCACCAGCACTCTTCTGGCATCTATTTTATTTTTTTTCTAGTTGCAGTTCCTAGGTCTTTTGAGCTCCAGAAATTCCTGTTGTTCTTGTACCCAAGTCTTCAACTGTTTGAAATAATCCAGGATCTCTTTGGGGGATTTATGGCTAGCACCTTTGAACATAGTACTATATTTGAACAGGATGTGAGTAAAAGGAAGCAGTCAGAATGAGCAGGTGTTCTCATACACCCACTTTTGGCCACTCCGAGAAATGTATCACATCAGAAAAACTATATTTAGCAAAGTTTTATGTCCCCTTTGCCCCATTTCCCCCAGCAGCATTTCTTCAGCCAGCTCCGTGATTGGGCCAGTGCGATCTTAAACTTTTTTTGCCATCTTTTGTGGTCACTGAGCTCACCAAATCTGCTCTGATAACAAACAGTCCCAACGCATGCTTGGCCAGACTGTCACTGTTTTTGCTGAGCAGTTTCTGGGCAGCCAGAAAATGCTGAAAAGAGGAAGTGAGCAGAGATGATAACGTTGTCTTTGATAGCAGCAAGACCAGAAGACTGAAGTTAATGCTGTGGCTGTTGGATGGAGGAAGGTTGCTCAATGCAGCAAAACACCAAAGGCTGAAGTATATCAGATTTCTATTTAAAATTTAGTCTAATATAAGGGATCTTTTTTGAAGCGCCTTTCTAATCCAGTTAGTCACAGCTGTTCATTGGGGAAGGACATCCAGGGACATCCAGTCCATTTTTAGAACATGAAATGGGGAATTTTCTTTCGTTGACTCTGTTGTTTGCCAGCTGGCCAGATTTGAAATGTCAGTAAACTAGTGTTAGTTTTGGATGGGGGAGTGTGGGTCCGCATGAGGGTTGGAGGTTAACAGCTGGCAAGGGGGCATGTGCTGTGTGAGGAAGAGACAGAGGAGATGAAGCTAAATTCTGAAGAAGTGATGCTGCCATGCATATTGGCACAAGACAGACAGTGAAAGCATGGCTTTTTTTAAGCTTTAGGTTTGTTTTGATTTAGAGTGAGCAGGCTCAAAAACTGAGAGTTTCTCTAATAGACCTGAGATGGCTCATCTGCATAGAGGGCGCATAACTGCCTGCAGAGGGTTGACCCAGTGGGTAATCGATGGTCACTGTAATTCCCACAACTGATATTTCTGGGGATTCATATGCAGTGAGGAATTGGTAAACTAAACTGTGTCCTGATTTGAAATGTTTTTAAGCCTTCCTGCCATTCCCATCATTCTTATGGCTCTTCAGGATTGGTTAAGGAGATTGGCAGATTTTTTTTTTCCCTCATGACTATTGTTGAGCTCTTTTCCTGGTCAGTGTTTAGGTCTTGATAAAGTCACCATGTGATGAGCTCTGGGCGCAGGCATCTGGGCATCCAGTTCTTACTGAAGAGTGACATCTAAAGAGCCACACCCAAAAGTTCAATAACGTTTAGGCTCAGAAAATTATGTTAGTTTTAAATATTACCTTTTTAGGAAGAACAAGCACTCTTCATTTATATAATTGCTCATATCTAGATAAAATTTTGAGCTGTTTCAGGGCAGGAACACTCTTGAGTTCTGCCAGTCCCCAAACAGGCCAAAAATTCATGAGGTTATAAATAAATCTTAGAATCTTTATTGTGTTTTTAACTCCTAGCAAGGCAGCCCCCATCCTAACTCAAAAGCAATAAGATCCTTGTTTTTGTGTTCTCAATTTATATGAGAACAAGAGGTCACTGGATGACATTACTGCTTTGTAAATTTAGAACAAATAAAAGGAAGTGCTATTTCACCTAGTGCGTCGTCATCCTGTGGAATACACTGTTCCAGGATGTTAGTCAAAAGCTGTAGCCAGAACGTGAAAAAATAGCTGGACCATGCTTGTTTCTAGCCACGTTTGCCAATAGGGATAACCAAGTCTCGTGTTCCAGAGCATCAGTTAATCTGTAGCTGAGAGCAAACACCCCAGGCTCCCTGACAGGGAAAGGACAACTTTTCAGGGGAAGACTGCTGTAGCTTCTTTTAGAGATGACAAGAATGATTTCTTTTGTTTCTTTTTGGTGTGAGATGTTAGATTGATCTTCAGTCTCATCTAGACAGTGCAGTGAATGCCTTTCTTTCTCTGTTAGTATCCTTCAATAGGTGGGTGTCTGGACGTTACTGGCTCAAGTAGAAGGAGTTAAAGTAGTAGGATCAGTGTTTTTTTCCCTGTGAGTGAAAGCATTTTTCTGTTAATCTCGTTTCTGCCCTTACTGAGGGCCAGTGTAGTAGCATGCCTGTCGCACATCAGCCTGCACAGCAAGAGACCCGTGGCTGCCTGCAGTGCAGGGAAAGCAGGAGTGTCTTGTGCTCACAAGGTACCTGGCGTTATCTGTTGTGTGTCTGAAACTGTATGAAAGGTGAAGACTGCTGAGCCACTCTGCAAAGGAAGTGTCCCTGTTAACATGTTTCTGGATTCTTAATTAACCTCGTTAAAATGTTTAATTGTAACACCACTGCATGGTAATCAGAAGAACAGGTTTGTATGGTTGCTTAATTTCCCCAAAGCATTGTTACACTAGTTACATTAAAATCTTATGTATCCTTCACAGTGAAGCCTGAATTGTTCCAATCTGTTCTCCTTAGAATAGGAGTGTGGTTTGAGATTGTATTCTTTTATTTCCCCTCTCTGATGATACCTCTAAATCCCTATGTAAATGTTGCTTTAGAATTTACTAGTGGGGAATGCTCTTCATAAATTTGTCTTGCATAAAGTTACACTTTATTTGCAGTTTCAGTTACACAGCAGGCTCTTAATTCTGTGACTCTTCATCTGGACAAATTTAAGGGTGAAGATCTTCTTGATCTTTTTATTTCTCCTCTTGTCTTACAAACTTTAACTTTATTCTTTGAGCAGAGGATTTCCAACACTGAATATAGAGGTTTTTAAGATGATAGAGTGATGTAAGAAGGAATTAATGATTTTCTGTGTTGGTCTATCCAGTGGTCCAGGAAGTCAGTAACTTCTTATCAAAGGAGTGTCTGTATTTCTGCGTTTTATGCCAATATTTGAGATTTCGTGTCTTCCAAGGTGATCTAAAACAGATACTATGTACTTCGCATTTTCCTTTTTTCCTTTTTGTTTCCCCCAAAATAAGATACAAAATTAGGAAAGGGACATCACTAAATAGGAGTGATAATACGTCAGTTTTACCAGCTGTTTTAAATTACTTTTCCCCATTGCCCAAGAGCATGCCAGTGGCTTGTTGAATGATCTGGTGGTTCCCTATAAAAGACGGCTGGTTTCTAAGTGATGAAAGGTCCTTGGATGCTTCATCCTGGGATGCTTGAACTTTACATAGGGTACTGTTGTACATATGCAATTGTAGATATTTTTGGCTTTGCTGCCCTGCGCTGTCTGAACAAATTATTTTGAACTTGGCTTTACTTCCAGGGAAAAAGCTCCTTCCTCTTAGCAGGACCTCAGAGATGCTGCTCGCTCTTCTCTAACGTCATACTGATTTTTGCAGTAGTGTTTCATGTTCTAGAAAATGTTTCTCTAGGGGAGCCATTCTTACGTAGCACAGTTTTTGATGGAAGTGCAGTTAACCACCCACTTCTCCACTTTCCCAAGGAAAAAGAAAGATTCCTGTGATTATCTTGTTTGGGAATAAATTTTATCATAGCTGCAAATATTTAAAGGAAAAGTCAGGGAAAAGGGAAGGAGTTCTTCAAAGTTTTATTTTTAGAAAATTGTATTTATTTGTGCTTGCTTACAGTTGATACACATCAGGGCATTTTGTCCAAGATAGAATGCTCCATGCCAAACCCCTGTTTCTAATATGAATGGACAGTCCTTGCCCTAAAAAGGTATTTGGCTCCATTCCATTACCTATGTTATGTGTCTGTAGCGCCCTTTTCTAGGTATTGGTAATGCCTGAGGGTAAAGTTAGTTTATTGTAGGTGAACGCTATCACATGAAAAGAAGTATATATTCTGAAAGTAAAAGAGCTTAAAATAAAGCAGACTGTACAGGGGTATCCTTTTTATTGACATCACTTACACATTTTTTAGCAGCTGCTCTGAGGCACTTCAGCATCAGCTTGATGTTGAACTTCAAGTTTGATGCTCAGCTTCAAAGGTATTTTTTTTTAATCTGTTTTATGAATGATAGAGAAGTGAGAAACAGATTGGGGAGTGGTAATTAACAGGGGTCATGTGTTGGGGTGATGTGTGTGGGATTTTAGTGTTCATTAGCAAAATCTGGTTGCATGCTTGCAAGAGCCACACAGGCTTTACCAGGCCTGACACAATTTAGTTTGGTTTATTCTGTACTTTGAGCTATACGGGTACAATTTGCTGAAAAACAGATGATGTAAATGGGCTTTTTATGTACAAAACATGTAGAGGGGTGTGGGAGAGTCTGGGCTGCTGAAAGGTTTTAGAGTTGACATAAAGGAGAGCCTTTTGAGTTTTATTAATGGTGCTCAACTTAAAGCAGATTTTTTAAATCCAGGTCTTGCAAACGCTTCAGTATTGGTCTGCTTTAAGAAGTCAGTTTGATGGAAATTGATACTGAAATGTATAGAATGAGACAATGTTAGTAAGATAAGATAACTACAGTGTGGGAAAGAAAGACTTTTGCCTTAGGAAGAGTAAATGTTGATTTATAGTGAAGTCTGGACCCCAGCTGAATGGGCCGACCGGCGGACAGCAGACATGGTCCTTTGGAAAGCTAGAAGCTTTTATTTCTCTCTGCTGCCGCCATCTGACAAAAGGAGAAAGCATTGGTGATAGGTAACAGAGGCCTCTCTGCTTTCCTGGGCAGAGGGGTGCTTCGGCTCCCCCCTCTGCTTGTCTCCTACTGGTTTGTTAAAACACTGAACTGCTTGTTAAACACAGGGCAGCTAATGCGTGGGAATTAGCCCAGGACAGAAACACACTGAGAGCAGTATTCTTAGAGGAAGGAAAACTCACCACAACCTCAAGCTGCTAATGTCAGAATATCTTTTATTTAATACGTGTAGAACAAGCCCTCAGGAAACATGAGGTTTCAAAATACAGTGATTTATCTTCTAAATTGCTTATTTGATCTTTCTTCTAGGTTGTGTATTTTGTTTGGTTTCTCCCCTCCTCCCTGGTCATAACTCTAAACAGATTTTTGTATATTGTTCCAGAGCATGTTCTTTAATTCATTAATTGCTAGAAACTGGTATATTTTACTGTTAACAAAATATTTTAATGTGTTGCCAATTTCAAAAGTAATCAAGTACTTAAACTAGATGATCTTAAGGTCATTTCCAACCCTAACTAGTCTATGATTCTTTGTAATATGCTTACTGCTACTGCTCTGTTCTTGATTTGTGTTGTGCTGTTAGTTGATTATAAGAGATTTCTTTAGTCAGTTCAGTGTTGGGAATGACAGCTAAAACGTCTGTCATTCTGTACATTTAGGAAGAAATTAAGTATGTTATGGTGAAAAAGAAACATGATTGAAAGGTGCAGGTACTTTCTGTTGTGCAGCTCATTGCGTCTGAAAACAGCTTCAATAGCCTACACTAGTATATTATAGATAGATACAGTACAGATAGATATTATAAAGAGAATGTATTCTCTTGCTGTCTCTCACTGACATGCCCAGAATGCACTCTTAATTTTCTGTCACTCATCAGATTATCACTCCATGTCGGAAGCTTATCCTTTGTGCTGATAACAGAAAAGAGATGGAAGATTGGATTGCAGCACTGAAGACTGTACAAAACCGTGAACATTTTGAGGTAATAAGAAAATGTATTCCTTTGCACTCTGTGCTTCATCTCCTACCATTATTTAATGCTATTCAGCTTGTTTTGAGATTGGAGTCAGCTTCCACGAAAGTTAACAGAAGTCATATTATTGGCTATAATGGGTATAATGTTAGGCCTTCTGTAAAAGCTATCCCAAATACACTGAAGTGATTCTCCAAAGAACGCCTGTGGCTTTTTATACCCTCCCTCGGTAACTTCTAGAGACCTTTTCAGAATATGGGTAGGTTATGAAACACAGTTGTTCTCCCATTGTCTTTTCACTCTTCAATTGTCCTCCCTGTCCTAATTCATGTCTTGCCTGCTTGATATTCTGCCTACTTCAGAACATCTGTTTGCTTTCTGGGGCTGTAGTAAGACCAGCACTGTCACCAAAAGAAGCTTTCTTGTGTTCTCCCCACTCTGATGCTTGTCTCCTCCCTTATGCTGGCACAAGCATTCCTTTGCTGCACAGTAGGCCAGGTTGGAGAACTGATCTTACTGAAAATTTAATCCAACAAACAATTGGGGAAGGGAAGGGTCAACTCTCCAGCAGAATAATTCTCCAGTTCATTTCCCTAAACACGCTTGTAGTGAGACAAGGATGGGAGGTAGGACAGGAGCAGAAATGAAGGTGTGTCATCTGCTTCAAGTAGTCTCTTCTGACTTAAAGACCTTCTTGAGTCAGCTAGTGTGTATAAACTGCCCATGGCCTACTCTTCCCTAGTGAAAGTGTTCTGTTTCTGATTCCTATGTGCAAGTCTTTTGTTTTACAAAGGAAAAAAAATCTTGTTAGTTTTGCTTTTGACTTTGCTGTGATATATTTATTTTATTAGTCAACTCAGTACAGCATGGACCACTTCTCAGGGATGCATAACTGGTACGCCTGCTCGCATGCTCGGCCAACATACTGCAATGTGTGTCGAGAGGCATTGTCTGGAGTCACATCACATGGGCTCTCATGTGAAGGTAAGCATGCTCTCTTGTCTCCTGTTTTGGGATCACCAACTTTATAGCTCAGTGCCATGTTCCAGAGATAATTTAAGAGGAATATTGTTAGCAGGCTGCAAAAAAGATGTAGAAGACTGCTGCATAACAAACTTGAGACAGGTTCAGGCAGTGTATGAGTAGAGGTCTTTTCTAGACCTGATGCTGAATCCGTTTGCTATTGAATCCCTTTGGCTGCACAGAGAATTTTCATGCAGAAGTCTGGATCAGGGTCTTGGCATTTTTTAAAAGGATAATAGATGTGATGATGTTTTCATGCTGGTTTTAGTGTTGGACCTGATAGTAATACAGCTGATCCCCCCTCCCCCCCCAAATATTGCCATCCCTTATTTAAAATCGTGCTTCTGAAGTGAATAGGGATGTACTTCTGAGGCATCAGAATATTCATAATAATATTTCATAAGAATAATCATATTTGTAAGAACCTCCTTGTTATGTGTTTGAATGCCAGAAGTTTATTCTTTTTCAGCTCTGGCATAGCAGACATGCCTGGCTGCGCACAGCTTGTACTTCTAGCATGAATAAGGTTACACCCACACTGTGTAAAAGGATGCAGGGGTGTATGACCATGCAAATCACATCAAATTTAACAGGGTGATAATTAAGCTTTGTACAAGCAGCTGGCAAAAGTGACAAGGCAAGAATTAATAGCTAGCTCATCTTACTCAGGGTGCTTAGAGCAGATAGTTTTGGCAGTGCTAACAGGAGTAGTGTGTGCCCATGCTTGCTTCTGGAGCCAGATATGGTCACCTGGGAAGGCTTTTGCACAGACTACCACATTACACATTCTGAGACAGGATTAATATATTCTTTTCTTCCTCTCTAGTGTGCAAGTTTAAAGCCCACAAGCGGTGTGCTGTGCGGGCAACCAATAATTGCAAGTGGACAACTCTGGCCTCTATTGGGAAGGATATCATTGAGGATGAAGATGGAGTAGGTGTTAGTCTTAACTCTTTCAGCCTTGCCTTGATGTGGAAGCACAGCGTCTACAGCTTCTTCACTGTACAGACAGCAGATTCTGCCTCTGTGTGTTTGCAGTGTGGGAAAGGCCTTTACTGTCAGAGCATGAGATTCTGTGTGAAAAGTCTGACCAGAGTAGCAAGGACTTCCTAATAGGAAGAGCCTCCTGCTATGGACTGGGGGAGCTGAGGTTAAGTGATTGGAGGTATGGGCAACCTGATCAGAGTTTTGGCAAAAGGAAGATAAATGAGCAGTTGGAACAGTACCTTAGCATATGGGATGTCTGATGCCAGTTGGTGTTTCCTGGGTACCCTGGGGCGAGTCACCTGGTCTTTTTGTGCGTGTGCGTGATGTGAAATGGCAAAAGAGGTCCTTAGATATCTGTTTCCTAGGAATTGCCTTTGCTGCCCTTAAACAATGCTTATAAGGACTTGCCTCTCTGTATGTCTCAGTGCCCCAGGGCATCCTGTGCCCTTGAGTTGCACTCTGAAAAGTCTGTATTACTTCTCTCCCTCTGTACCATTTGCAGATCTCAATGCCACATCAGTGGTTGGAAGGAAACCTGCCTGTGAGTGCCAAATGCACTGTGTGTGATAAAACTTGTGGCAGTGTCCTGCGATTGCAAGACTGGCGCTGCCTTTGGTGCAAAGCCATGGTGAGTTGAATAAATATGATCATTTCAATAAAAAGATAGTCTTCGCTCTGTGGTGTGTTTCTTTTAATGACATTTGCTTAAAAAGGAATATCTAACTGTGCTATCAGTATTTGCCAGGAAGGACTTTACTGTTCTTTCTCCAGATGATAAAACAGCCTGCAAGAGAGAGAAATTTAAATTTGTGCTGGAAAGTATCACTGTGATGTGTAAAAAGTATCTGGCTCCTCTGCAACCTCATTTTCTTTTGATAGCAAGCTTTCATAGAGAATCTAATTACAGTAGTTATGAATCAGTGCCTCAGGCGTGGGAGATGTTGGAGCCATTATTTGTCGTTTCTACAAGTTGAAAAGGTAGAAGAAAACAGGGCAATAAAGAATACTAAGCTATTTTAATAATAGCAGTTTCCCTTCCCATTGCAATAGGTTTCTCCTGCCTAATCACTGCAGTGATGCAAATCTTGCTGTTTCCAGTTGTCTTTAATACTAGTAAGAGAAGTATCACAAATATGTTTTTATAATGCAAACCCTCTACTTTGCAGTCTTTGTGTACCAGAAGTGATTGAAGTGCCCTACTCTGCTTTGTATTCCCTTTTTTCATTTGGTGGCTTGATTAATCTCTTCTTCTGTTATATCCTTCATGTCTTCCTGCTTTGTTTTTGAATCCTGGTCTGCTTGAATCCCTAGGTTTTAATTTTGTGCTATTTCTCACCTGTCAACTGAGGCTCGGATTTTGAAAGCAAAATGACTGAAAGCTCTTAAAACCACAGAATCTGTTACCTGGTCCTCTCAGCTCTCAAAGTGCTAGTCTCATAAGTTGAAATGGCAGAAACAGTACATACTAATGGAAGGAGGAGAATTGGTAGAAGACTGATTAGATAATTCTTGAAGTAACTTTATTGACTGACATTTCTTTAGCTTCACTCCTTCCTTTTTTGCTCTTTCTTTACAACCTCCTGTTGTGTGGCTTTATGAGTTATACATTCTCTTCTCTCACCCCAGGGTACCTTATAATTGTATGTATATATATTATATAGTTATATCTGCTCTTCTCAGCACCCCAAGGGTCTGATTATTTCTTTTAATTTTTTAGCTTTTTTTTTTGTGTGTGTGCTGTTTTCAGGTACACACAGCATGTAAAGAGTTGTTGCCAAACAAGTGCCCTCTTGGGCTGTGCAAAGTGTCTGTCATTCCTCCTACTGCTCTTAACAGCATTGATTCAGATGGTAAGTAGCGTTAATAAGTACTGCCTTTCTCTTCCTCTCAGTCACAGTCCCTTCAGCCAACAGTATTAATAGCAGATTCTCTCAACTGAAAATTCTGTTTTGGTGTTGCTGAAATTCCAAACTGGAAGACATTGCTGAAGTATGGCAGTGAACTGTTTGCTTTTGGTTTTATTTGCTTTATTACCCTGTAACATCAGTGTTTGCTGAAATGCAGCTGTTAAAATTTATTGAGAACAGCTATATTGCAGAAGTGGCTCAGGAAGGTTGGGAAAGCTGAAAATTTTGGCATATTGCTAGGAGATAAGCATAACATTTGGCAGCATGAGGTGTGGTTTGTGCTGGATTCAGGGCTCTGCACATCTGACATTTACCCAGTGAATGCCATAAGCACAAGAAAAGTATTAGCTTCTTCATAGCTGTGCTGGGGTCTGGGATCTTGTTTTCTCTCTTCATCTCCATGGGCAGCTTTACATCTCTTTTTTAACTCCCTCTCCCTTCCCTTTCCCACCTCACAACAGGTTTCTGGAAAGCTACTTGTCCCCCTTCTTGCACAAGCCCTTTGTTAGTATTTGTCAACTCAAAAAGTGGAGACAACCAAGGTGTAAAATTTCTACGAAGATTCAAACAGCTACTGAATCCAGCCCAAGTCTTTGACCTCATGAATGGTGGACCTCACCTTGGGTAAGCAGCTACTGTATGGAAGTACCCATTCCTTGTAAACACCAGAAAAGTACAAGTGATTTATTTGATTGTAAACTCATCCACAAAGATAGCAAAGAGCCTATTTCTCAGAGAAGACTGAACACATGAAGTTTGGAGGGGTTTTCCCGTCTCTCTGTTTAGTGTTATTGATTAACTAAAGCCAAAAATGTTGTTGAAAAAGGTGATTATTTCCATCCATCAGTAACAGCTGGACAGCTTGAGGAGGTTTGGGGGAATTCCAGAAACACTCCCCTGGAAGAAGGCCAAGCATGGAAAGCTTGAATCCAGAAGAAAACTTGTCAGCAGACAGACTTGTAACAGGCATCCTGATGTACTGTTAATGAGAGATAGCTTCACTTAAATTGGGTGAACAGATGTCATAGGTAGCAAATTAATATTGTCAAAATGAGATTTATCCAGAGATAACTTACCTGGGAAGCCTGTGGGAAGTATGTGGTGATGATATTGGAGAAACATCACTTATGAGTGCTTTTGGTAAAGTTGGTTCTGCCCTGGGATATAGATGACATTTCAGTCTTATTTGCCAGCTTACACTAGAATATCTAGAAAAAGTGAGCACTGAGGAATAAATTCCTTGAAGGTATGTCTACAACTCAGTTTAAAAAAAGACAAAAAAGTTTGGTCTCTAGTTTGCCTCCTTTCAGATATTTCTCTGTTGCTTCAGATTTGAGTAAATTTTATCTTGAGCAGGTGCCTCTTACAATAAGGGCCAACACAAGGTGAATTTCCTTCAGATTTGTCTAAACGTGGCTCAGAGTCTGTGGGTGAGACCTGTAGATGCAGGTTGTTATATCTAGGAATGTCCACCCCTGGATGAGTGACCATTATGTTCTGCTCTTCTCAGAACTGTTGTGGTTTCTTACCATAGTGCATTGCAAAGCACTGGCCTTTAAAACCACAACATACTGTCCAGGGGATGTGTTTGGCTGATAAATAATTTACAGAAACCTTTTAAATGTTCTTTTTCTTCTCCCCAGTTGGGCTGACTGTAGAGAGGAATTTTGCTTTTAATCGGAAGAGAAGGCAAGAGAGGGAATCAGTTATTTTCTCAAGCTGTAGTACACACTTCTAAAGTAGCTGCTCTTGGATGCTTTCGTAAAAAGGAAGTGATGGTACATGGTAAAGGCTGCTGCTTGATGATTTAAATAATCTCAGCTGTTGCCAGTCAAACTATACCATAAGAAGTCATCCTGACAGCCATTTTTTATGTGTCAGCAATGCCTGAAGAAAAAAGGATTTCCATGCACTATAGCAAATTCTGTTTATGTTGTAATAAATCTACAAAACCAAAATAAAAGCAGGCAGTAGTTCTGGAACATATTAACATATTCAGTAAGAAGCACACTTTCAAACAGCTTAAGAAGAGGTTGTTTTTAATATTCTGGGAAGGGTGAATACTAAAATTCACACTTGTCTTGCTGGTGAGTTATTTGCCTGCCAGTGGGACAGGCAGGGCACCAGAGCATTGACTTATGTTACTTTCCCAGAAGAGGGACTAAAGCTTGTGAGACTTCACAGCCTCTTAGAGTTGTTTGCTTGTTGAACGACTGCATAAATTTCCCACTCTTCAAACTTTGCTTTAACTTTTGTGGCCTTAAGTGCAAAGGCAGTGACATCAGAGCACTCCAAACAGTGACAAATAACTAGTGTTAGGCTGAACACAGCAAATCTGCAGAAAAGAATTAATTCAGTGGATAATCAGCTATCACATGCTTGTTTCCTCTTCTGTTCAAACAAAAGTGCCTTGCTTTAGTAGAAGAGTGTCTGGGACATATTTCTTTAGTGAATAGCCATTGTAAATTCTTCACTGTATTTATAATTCCTTATTTATAATAATTTTAACTAATCTGTAATCTGACAGTGGCCCATATTCATTGCAAAATCAGAGCCTACTTTAAGAAGATCTGCTATATTTATTACCTAGATTGGAATTGTTTATCATTTCTTTCTGTAACAGCGATTGTTCTTCCCTCTTGCTTTTTTCTTTCCCTTCTCCATAGTTTGCGCTTATTCCAGAAATTTGACACTTTCCGGATTCTAGTTTGCGGTGGGGACGGAAGTGTTGGCTGGGTTCTTTCCGAAATTGATAGCCTCAATCTTCACAAGCAGGTACCTGCCTAAAGAGCTTGGTTGGATGAAGGACTGAAGTAATTACAGCAGCATAGGTTGAAGAGATCTTTCTTTGATTGTACAGATGTAGTTTGCCTCAGGACTGAAGCTGATGAAAGCTCACCACAGCAGTGCTCTTGCAGTAGTTTCCTGCAAGAAGTAGTGCTGGACTAATTCATTATTCCTATCTCCAGTGCTCCTCCACAACTCCCTCTTACAAGATCCAACTTTTGGAGTAGCTCTGAGTTACTCCTGCTCCATTGCCAGCAGAGACTTACACTTGGCGAGGGGCTGCAGTTAGTAAACTGAGAGTTCCACAAGATGCTCCTCATCTGTTCCCTTTAATTGTCTGGTGTAGTTTCTGAGTCTTAGGATAGACAGAAATTTCATTGGAGTAGAGGTATCATACAATGTTTAGTTAGTTTCCATTTTGTCTTTGAGTTGTCTATGCTAATTTTACAGAAGAAGCAATAGCACCACCTGATGGTTACCTAAGTACATCTGCAGAAGGGGTTACTTTTAGCAAGGTGCTCCTGGAGATGGTAGCTGTAATACACTTCTCTCTTAACTAACAACTTAAGTAGAGGAAATTTTTCCTTACTTGCCTGCTTTTCTGGCTGTTTTCCCCATCCAGTTACTTTCTCCTCGCCCTGGGACTAGCTGTTTCTCAATGACTGGTCTGTGTAAAAAATCAGTCATGTTACTTGTGGCTGTTTGTGGCTTGTGTGTTCCCATTTGAATATCAATTTTTCTTTCCTTTTCTCTAATGCAGTGCCAGCTGGGAGTGCTGCCCTTGGGAACAGGGAATGACCTTGCTCGTGTGTTAGGCTGGGGATCTGCCTGTGATGATGATACCCAGCTCCCACAGATCCTGGAGAAGCTGGAGAGGGCCAGTACGAAAATGCTGGACAGGTGGGTAACCATCACTAACGCCCTCAAGAGTTGTGTGAAAATACTTTTCCGGGACAACTGGGCAGTTCTTGATTTTGCCCACCTGCTGGACTTCTTACTAATGCCAGTTAACATTTTTTCTTCTCTGTTCCCCCTCTAGCAACAAGAGGTAGTCTGGTTTTCTGTGTCAGTGCTGTAGAATAATAATGAGTAAAGTTGTCTGATGTCCAGTGTCTTCTTTTGAGTTCCAAAGTTCTCATCAATTAATTCTGTTAGCCTTACAGTCATAGTTTATTTTCTTTAAGCTATTTTTTTTGTGACAAATTTGAACCAATTTGTCTTGAGTTTGGCCTAGAAGTGAAAGCTGAATGCAGTAATTGACATATTTACCTCCAGTATTGATATCGCCTATGTGTGTTTCTAAATTTAAAAATGCTTCTTGTCTTTAGAGTTGCATCTTGGCATCTATTATGTTGTAATGCCCATAGAATTTCTGTGAGAGAAGGAGTAAGTATAAAAAAGTTCCTTGTGCTGTAGGATACTTGTTCATAGTGTTATCCATCCCCCTTCCCCCAGTTCAGCCTCTCTGCAGTTCCATTGCACCTCTGTGGCTTCCTTATATCAATCGTACCCTAGCCAAAGTCAGTTTGTTCTGCTTTGTGGTTCTAACCTGTTACGTCCTTTGGATAAAGGAGGAAATCATCTGCCTTGTACTAACAAGTATGATGCCTCCTTTTCAATAGGTGGAGCATCATGGTGTATGAAACCAAACTCCCCCACCAGGCTTCCACTTCTACAGTCACTGAAGATTTCAGTGAGGATTCTGAGGTATGTCACGAGATGCAGAGGGCAGCGGACTGTGAGCAACAGCCTCAGAACAGACAAGGCAGGAAGCATTGTTGAGCTCAAATGGAGCAGGCCTGAGCCATGACTTGGGTGTAGCAGGAGCTACAAAGACCTGGGAGCTTTAAGTTAATGAAATATTTTGGAGAGGGATGGAGGCTGGGTCACCAGAGTCAACAACCATAATGAGTGATGAGAAGAAGATGCTTTGTAAGAGGGCAGAGAAGAAACAATTGACTTATTTGCTGTCATGACGTGAAGTTGTTGAAATTGTGGAAAACTGCGTAGCAGTCATAAAAAAGTTTTAGATCCACAGTTGATCAGAGACTTTAAGAACTGTGCTGATGATGATTTCTAGGTTCAAAATTAGTTTCTTCATCAGATTCAGGACTGAGACCTGAACAACAGAACTTCTCCAGGGCAAAAGAACCTGTAGAAGGTTGGGTACTCTCTGGGGAGCCAGGCTTACACAGCATATGTTGTAGTGTTGGGTGGCTTTTTTTCTGCCTGTCACCAGGTGCAGAAGATTCTCGTCTATGAAGATTCTGTGGCTGCTCATTTGTCCAAAATTTTGACATCTGACCAGCACTCAGTGGTCATCTCCTCAGCCAAGTGAGTACTTAGAGGACAACTGCTCTAAGTGAAAGTTGCACTCTGAAAATTGTCAGACAATCCTTGTGTGACTTGCTTTTCACTACTTTCTTTGACTAGGGTGCTTTGTGAGACAGTGAAGGATTTTGTGGCTCGAGTAGGGAAAGCCTATGAGAAGGCAACAGAGAGCTCAGAGGAATCAGAGGTCATGGCTAGGAAGGTAAACTTGGAAAAATTATTTTTTACTTCTGAAGTGGAAAACTGATGTTTCCAGAGAACCAGGACAGCTGCAGTTCAGCAGCACTTAAAGAATGAGCTACCCAGTCTACTGTTAGTTATACTCAGATGTTGTTGTTCTCCTTGTAGTGCTCTGTCTTGAAAGAGAAGCTGGACTCATTGCTCAAGACATTGAATGATGAATCTCAGGCATCTTCATCTCTGCCAAACCCTCCTCCCACCATTGCAGAGGAAACCGAAGACGGTGATGGCTCAGGCAGTGCTTGTGATTCTTCTAGTGACCGATCAGTGGGCTCGTCATGTACTGCACGGCCCCAGATATTTCGTCCCCGAGAACAGCTTATGTTGAGAGCCAACAGCTTGAAAAAAGCGATTCGTCAGATAATAGAGCATGCAGAAAAAGGTAACCTGTTAGGAGTCCTGCTTGTGACTTGTTACAGGCTCTTGAAAAGTATACATTTCCTTTATTCCATAAGGGAGTTATGTTCTTAATTAAAAACAGGTTTCCTGAGCTACGGAAGCTATTCAGAAAGACTGGCTATTTGATTTCAGTATTGTCTCTGCCAAACCCACCTGTTTGAAACATTGCTTGGTAAATGAGCCCAAAGTTCAAGATACCTTGTCTCCCATTGGGCTGGTTTAGGAAGTTACTACCCTCCCACACTGTTCATTTACGTTTCCTGCCTGTCCCCACCCATACCACAACTGTGTCAGCACAACTGTTTGTGGGGCCTTGCCCTAGAACAGATCTGAAAATACTTAGGAAGAAAGTATTTTAACTTGGATTGTTTCAGAAATCTCTTTATATTAGAGCCCAGCAAAACAGTGCAGTGGTACAGTGATACAACTTCAGGAGAGGGCAGGAACTTCTTAAACTAGCATTGTAACTGGGAAAATGTTTTAATACTGCACCTTGAGGCAAATGAGTTCTGTTCCAGTATTAACTTCCCAGGCAGGTGACCCTTTTCTCTACATCTTGGCCCTTATCTCTCTCCAGCCCACTCATACACATAACTCAGAGTTCCATTTCCTTTGAAAGGTGTCAGTCTCCCAGATGTTAGTCATAAACTCAGTGGTTTAACTTAGACCACAGGAAGTACTTAACAGCTTATACTGGAGATAAAAGCATTGAAGTTGCAGATGTGACGTCCATGCATGCCTAAATGTGCACTGTAAGCAACTGTGTAGTAAGTTACACAGCATTGCAATATTGCTTGGATTTCCAGCATTACAATATTGCATACACCCTATCCTGAAGGTGAAATTATATGAGATGATGGAAGTAGAGCAGCCTGCTTCTGGTGAAGTAGAGGTCTTGACCTCACTGCTGTCACAGTTTACTGCTGCTTACCTCATGCCAATTTGATGTTCTTTTAGAGCTCAACCAATTTGTTTAATCCAGCAAGAAGGATTTCTATTTCTGCTGGGCTTGGATTACCTTGTGGATAGTTCTGATGAACTCCAGAGTCAGCACAAGGGAGGGGAACAGACTGAAAGAAGGGTGGCTTGTCTCCCTGCAGAGGCAGCGAGCTAGCAGATCGGCTCTGGGCTGTACCTGGTGAGGGGTTGCTGGAGAGGCAGGTCTGTTGATTGCATGCAAAGGAAGTTTGATTTTAGGCAACATACTGGCATTTAATTCTTACCAGTTCTTAGGCAAACTCCAGTTACATTTCAAATGTATTTGTTCAACTTCTCCAAACTGTTTTTCTTCTTCCGATGTATGTAATCCAGTTCTTTCCTTTGTATTGCTTTCTACCAACTGCTATTTTCTTCCTCCTGACTATGTGTGTCTAATTGCTCTTTTCAAGAGTCTTATCCTATTGCCCCAGTACAGATTAAGCGAACAGGAAAATCGTTAATCATTTGATATCCATCTGGTTAGAACTTCTGACAACATCTAAATGCAGATAAATAGAAGCCTATCACCTGTAGCGCAGTTTATGTCTAGGGAAGCCTGAGTACCTGGAGCATCAAAGGTGGACACTTCTGTTTAGAGCTTCACTGCTAAAGATCTCAGCAAACAAGACAGAAGGCTTAGCCAGCCCCATTCCAAAAGCTTTCCGGAGCAGAGCTTAGTTGAGGCAAATGATACAGGAAAGCTTTTTGTTACTTCTTTTCTTTCCTTTAAGGAATCAAGGCCTTTAGAGTTCCATCCTATTGTTATTTACATCAGTTGGAGATGTTCCTTGCTAGAAGAGCTGTGAGGCACTCACTTTCTCTCTCCTTACAGCTGTAGATGAGCAGAATGCCCAGACCCAGGAGCAAGAAGGCTTCCTCCTTAGCCTCTCAGCCTCTGAAGAGGGCAAGGAGCTGAGGAATGAGGATAAGATCTCCTTGCAGTCATCACACAGCAGCAGCTATGGAGTGTCCAAAGGGAGGAGCCAGCGGAAAGGTACTGCTCTGTGACTGCCACCATGCAGATCTTGCCAGTGAATTACGATTGTTAGTTGTAAAAAATGAGGAAGGTGTCACATGTATTACCTTCCAACTTGTGTTTTTCTGTAACTTTTGAATGATTGCCCTTCAGATGCCAGGCCTTGCATGTTTCTAGGCTCTTTACCCCACTTTTCACTACATCTCTGATGGCTGGTCTGTGATCTTAGCGTATGGAGCCTAGGATTCAGAAATTTTCTTGCACCTTAGCCAGTAATCTGGGTTCTCTTGGCTTTCAGTGCTTGGACAGGATTGGTCTTGGGCATTTTTCATGTCATTTACTTGATGACATTTCCCTGTAAGCCTCTGCCATCATTTGCAGATGACAAGAGACCAGAAGCCAATTTGCTTTAATAATGGTATTATGTGAGTAATCTATTAGAGCTCCCTGATCACTGCAGATTTATTTGGAATTTATCTGAGTATTGATTGGAAACTAAATACCCTGTCTGTTGTACTGCTGGCACCAGCTTTTTCTCATCTCCATTTCTAATGTTAGAATGTGGCATTTTGGTATCTCTTGTCTGTGAGCTTTTCTGGCTGCACATGTGCTACATCTCTGTCTCTTAGTGACTGATTCTGTCAGCTTTTTGTTTTATGGTGGCTGCTGGAGTGTTTTGCTGTTGTGTGCTTCGTAATCCAGCCTTGCTGCTTTGGCTGTGCTGCTATGTGCTGGTCTGAATCACAGTGTTATGTTTGTGTATAGCCATGTTTGTGTTGTGTTTTACAGCATCCAAGTCTCCTTGTGAAAGACTAATAAACAAAGGAAGCTTGTCACTGGGCAGCTCTGCATCTCTTCCTCCCCAGACAGGAAACCGAGACAACTTGCCAATGCTCAACACAAAAATTCTCTACCCAAGTAAGTGTAACACCCACCAGTTCCCACTGAGGCAGCCAACTGGGGTATGGGTGACAGCAGCACAGGCTGCAGTCTCCACATGAAAGCATGAAATTGACCTGCCTGATGTCCTTTTGTGCACGGTCAGACTAAAGAGAAATTCATTGCTGAATAACTTTCCACTAGGGCTGAAAAGTGGAGACTTGGAGGGAGCTGTAGCTGTTTCCAGTTTGTAGCTGAGACCTAGACACAAATGTGCAGTAGCAGAATTTAGGTGCCAAGGAGGTACTGAGCCTAAAGTAACCTTGAGAACACTGGTACAATGCTGCTGAGAGGTATCTGAAGGGTGGCAACCACAGACTGAGAGGAGCAGTCCCTTTGTGTGAAGGCTGAAGTCACTGGAGGTGCACAGACCCAGCAGAATTCAAACCTCCCACATCGTTTAGCAGCTTCTCTCCATCACTGGTACTGTCCTTCTGCTTCATCCCCTAGACGCTTGTTCAAATTGTTTCTTCTGGAGGAAGGTTATTTCCTTTCTCTTTAACAAATCTACTGTTCCTATGTCACCAGCTAATCATTTAAGAAACAGGAGGCAGTAATTCTTAAGCAACTTAGAGAATAACTTGAGTCCTACTCTTGTCTCTCCTCATTGAAGCAGGGACATTGCATGTGTCACGCTGGAACAAAAAAGCTGATGCAGTGAATACACTCCTGTTTCCTGTTTCCATGTGTCTGTTACAAGTGTGCTGCTGGCCTTAGGTGATATCATGTCAATCAAAACCCCTGCAGCTGGCCCCAGAAACCCTTTTTATTGAGAGAGCTAAGCCTTCTGTAGTGGAAGAAAGTGCTACTGCTATTTGCTTTCCACAGTGAACAGCAAGAGTTAATAAGTTCTGCCCTGTTGTCTTGTCTCTGAGATTGAAGTTACCTGTTTTCTGCTTATTATTAATCATGCTCTTCCCTGTGGTCAATATTTCTACAGATATCCGTGCTGGTATGTCTGGTTCTTTGCCTGGGAGCTCTGTCATCAGCCGGTTGTTGATCCATGCTGATCCCTTTAACTCTGAGCCTGAAAACCTGTGAGTACGGCCAGGAGGCTGAAGGGAAAGAGTGGGTATTTCTCAGTGGACCTCAGCAGAGCAGCAGATTAATTTATAGAGCTAAATAATGGACTGCAGCAGCCCAGAGTTGCGTGAATGAATTCATATGCTGAGTGCCAGTGAGGGTCAGTACATGCAGTTATATACGTGTGGTTATATGTTATGCATTTTTAGGGTTTAGGTGAGAATGAGATCTAGATCAGCCTTCTCCCTAGACTCAGAGATGAGTATGGTTTCTAGTTAGTAAACAGGAACCTATGGGGAAATCATTACCCTTACAGCATGAAGGTCCAAGAAAGGTCGTGGGCACGCAGTTACAGGAGATGCAGGTGGGAAGTACCACCTGAAGACTTTCTCAGGCTCTTTCTGCTAAACTGTTTACCCATAAAACCCCAGTGATACAGTGACTTTTACATTTTTTTGCATGGGGTTCAGTGCCCCTGAGATGAATGGCTGACACACTTGAGCTCATTTGTCAGGCTTTCTGTAGGAAACATCTAATATACATATATATATGTGTGTGTGTATATAGGCACAATTAGCATTGCTAATGTTTCATGACAACTTTTAAATGATGCAGTGACCAGGTCTTTGTAAATGAAGTGTAGACTTCTGAGTTTCTGTGACAAGGGGAGAATTGCTGTGCAAATCCTGGCTGTGGAGTCTTACAGACAGAGGCTGCAGGCTAGGAACCTCTGCTCATCAGTAGCTACTTCTGTGGTATTCCTTGTGGGTTTTAGGCATTTCCCAGCAGTGCTTTTTATGCAAAATAATTAGGAGGTGGCTAGAGGAGGCATGTGAGCTGTATACTAAATGGTGCATAGACTTACAAATGGGAGGTTTTGTCCTTTTGTTTGGCAGTGAATGTTATACAGAGAAGTGTGTCATGAATAATTATTTTGGAATTGGTCTGGATGCAAAGATTTCTTTGGACTTCAACAACAAACGTGATGAGCACCCAGAGAAATGCAGGTGGGTTTGACTTTGGCTGATCTTTGGGCACTGCCAGAAGTGACTGAAACCACTTTATGTGCAGTTTTGAAGTGGATTGTGTACAAGTGTGCTCAGTTAGATATATTGTCATTCTTGTCTGCATAATCCTCCTTCAGGGCTTGAAATCATGAGAGGGGAGATAACTTACTGATTTATTACTGATTCATTATGCTGTTGTGGCTAGTGTAAGATCTTTGAGTAGCTACATTGGTGTGGATATAGTGCCTTGCTTCTGTTCAGGATCTCACAAGATTTTACTACTGGGCTTGCTGTTTAGCTGTGTAAGAAGCACATCTCAGCTCTAACTGCTGTGGAGGCTGATTTTGACTTGATCCTAACTTAATATAAACCACAGGTTTTGGCCTTTTGAATACCTGGAATGCTTTATGTGTGATTGGTACATTTTCTGTGCTTGAGCAGGTACAGCAAAATGCTGTTGGTGTCCTGGTATATAAGATAACTAACAGGTTCTGTACCAGGGGAATCTGTATATTTTTCTGGTAGTGTGTGATACTCAGTTATCCTCAGTTCCTACCTGTCATTAATTTAAAGGGGAGTAGTTTCCTAGCACAAGTGATGACCATGTTGAGTGCTTGACCCTTTTGGAAGCAAAGCACCTTTGTGTTTTAGGATGTAGGAAATAGCATTTCTTTGTGTTTTATTTTGCCTTCTAAGTGAAAAGGTAAATGCCTATGCTAACTTTTCCTCTTTTAATTTGACCTCTTAGAAGTCGTACTAAAAACATGATGTGGTACGGAGTATTGGGGACCAAGGAGCTGCTACACAGAACATATAAAAACCTGGAGCAGAAAGTCTTGCTGGAGGTGAGGAGTTAGCATTCTCTTCTGTTCCTAAAACTTGGATGCCCTTCAAACACTTGGACTTTGGTGTGGTGATTCTGCTTGCTGACATTAGGGTATTTCTCCCTTGCCTGCTTGATACAATGTACTTGCTGTATCTCCCCCTGAGCTAGCTAAAAAGTGGCTTCTTCTGATTCTGCAAGATAACTTGTATTCTCAGCCCATAAAGTGTCATTCTGCTGGAAAGTATTAGCTATCCCCACTGGGTATTCAGCACAGGTAAGATTGTTGTTATATGTGGTATCTCATGTGAACGCAGCACATTAGATAGTAGGTGCAGTATAAAGCTCTGAATTTAACTACTCTATAATGCGCATCAAACTAGAAAATAAATATTCTTGTATAGGCCATGTACAGCATAAACAGGTAGCTTGTGGAAGAGACCCTCATCACAGCAGACTGCATAGGTGTTTCAGGACTTTTATTCCTGTTTCTTGAGGAATAAACCAAGAGGCTTTGCTAAGCATCTCATATGTGCCCTATTCCTGGTTGGGGAAAAGAAACAACAGCATCTCTCTAAAATCCATGTTTGCTGAAAGAGATGTGGTTCTTGAGATGTAAGTGGATACATTCTACCCTGCTAAAGCAAGAATAAGCTGGAGAAAACTGGAGTAATTTATTACTAAGCTGTGCAGGCTGTTTTCTGTTCTAGGAGCATGTGCTCTGGCAGGAGGGGCTCTGTCCTGCTGTGTTGAGCGTAATGTTGCCTTCTTTTCTGTGCAGTGCGATGGAAGGCCAATCCCTTTGCCCAGTCTCCAGGGAATTGCTGTTCTCAACATTCCCAGCTATGCAGGAGGCACCAACTTCTGGGGGGGAACCAAGGAAGATGATGTGAGTATTCTCTAAGGCAGTATGGGAAATGTTTCTACTTACTGTTGCTTTTGAAGGGACAGCACCTGAGAGCAGTGCTTGGAAGAAGAGGGCAAGGGGCCTGTGTGCACATACTTTCTATGTGAAATGAGTAAGATGCTGAAATCCAGTCTTCAGCAGCTTCACACCCAACAGGCTATAATGACTCAGAAAACAAACAAAACCAGACCATTTGGACTTCCAGGAGGTGCTTTAGATTGACCTTGTCCCCAGACTGCCTGAGTGGTAAAGTCCCTTGAAGGGAAATGGAGTTAGATCCAGTCAGAAACATTGTATATTTGAGATGAAAAAGTGCCTACTCTCATAAGAATAATGATTGCTTTGTGGCCTACAGCCATTGTGTTTGAATTATACTTTAGCTGTCACTAGAAGCCTAGTGACAATATTGGGACACCGTTTTCTCTCACTGCAGATCTTTACCTTCTAGCCTCAGCTGTTAATTTTATGCAGATTAAATAGTACAATTGAAAGCCAACCCCAGAGCTGTGCTAAAAGGGGGTAAAGGTCTCCAACAGAGCTGTATATCAACTGAATTCTCTCTTCTATCTGGCTAGACATTTACAGCCCCCTCCTTTGATGACAAGATTTTAGAGGTGGTAGCAGTGTTTGGTAGCATGCAGATGGCAGTGTCACGGGTGATAAACCTACAACATCATCGGATTGCACAGGTATCAGTTACTTTTGTGAGCTCTTGTCTCCCCTGTAATCCATTTTGGGATATTTTTGCCAGTTTCAGTCAGTAAAGCCTTCCTTTGTGCTCTCTCTGGCCCATGGAAAAAGCATCTGCCAGGGCTGAAAATGAGCATGTTCAAGGGGCAGTTTGATACAGAATTGTTTGCTAGCACTCATTTGGTGGGAGTTAGACCTGCAACTCAAGTACAGATTAGTCCAAACACACAGCAAATGGTCCCTGCTGCACAAGGGCAACGCATGCCCTGCCACCCAGGCACATGTGCCTCTAGTAGCACCAAAGATACAGTACCTGGGGAAGTGCTTTGGAAAGAAAATGAATGTCTCATGCTTCCGGAAAACCAACATTTTAGAGCTTCTCTGATTCAATCATTCGCAGTGTCGGACGGTAAAGATAGCAATCCTTGGAGAAGAGGGAGTTCCTGTGCAAGTGGATGGAGAAGCCTGGATACAGCCTCCAGGTTACATTTGGATTGTTCATAAGAACAGGGCACAAACCCTCACCCGAGACAGGGTAAGAGCAGCTTTGCATACACTCTGTAGTACTGACATGTTTTGATGGCACATACTATCAGGGAGCATGGTGAGCTTATCTCTGTGAATCTGAGAAATGTATTTTGCTACGTCCCATAACATTTTTTGACTTGTATTCATCACTTGGGAAATCACAGAAGTTAGGTTGTTTATGCAAGCTTATTTTGCTTCCTTGTCTAGGTACCCTGGGACAGCGTTTCTTAACATGCTTGCATGCTGTTTTTACCACAGGATGCCTGCCTCACTGAGTACCATGGATTGTCTAGAGAAAACTACTTATTGTTTTAATTTCTCATTATTGGTCAACATGCGGCTTATACCTCCTTGACCAAGTAAAGCAATGCCTTATGCCTTCTTCAGCAGAATGTGTCTGTCTCACATCATGATTTTCAAATATATCTGATGAATGCCAGCACATAAGGAAGTGTCCTAGTTGGTTTACTGTATTACTGAACAGTGTAAAGCTAAAGGAAAGGGTAAAGGTCTTGCTGTATCACAAATAGGCTTTGTAGTTCCTCGCAGCTCTGTATAAGAACAGGAGCCTTGAACATAATTTCCAGCTCTGAGATGTCACAATAATACTGAAGGGTAGAGGTGATACAGCTACTCAAAGAAAAGGCTGCCACCAGTGAGGAATTGGTGGGTTTTGGTGGTCTGGCCCTTAAAATTGGCCTGCAATTTTGACTAAAACTGGCCTTAAGGAAAAATAAAGCCAAAGCAAGCATGTGGCATGGAAAACTTCAGCCCAGACAGCTAGTTAGCAAAGTTATAAGCAGCTGAATAACTGAGTCCTGCAATGAGAAGTGTCTGTACCATATCTACATGTTTTACAGGCATAGGCACAGCTATTGGTTTTTATAGGATGTTTACAAGGTATCTTACAGTTCGCTTGCTGTGGTTTTAGGCATTCGAGAGCACCCTGAAGTCCTGGGAGGACAAACAGAAGTGTGAGTTGTCCCGACCCTCCTCTTTCTCTCTGCAACCAGAGATAATGTCTGAAGAAGAATCCACCCAGATCAACCAGTTTTGTCAAGCTGCAGGTGCTCTGATCCACAGGTGGGACTCAATTTGCTTTTGGTGAACAGAGCCCTCCTTTGGTGCCTGAAGTTCTTTCCTACTCCCTGCTCCTGGAGATATTTCTGTTCGCTCTTCTGTAGTGCTGGTCCATGTCACTGGGCGTAGCCTCATTCATTGTGCACTGTCCCAGCTGCACAAGGGCTGAAATTGAATCCATTTCCTTTGGTCATTCTGAACAAAAAATAAGTTACTTTTGTGAGCAAGCAGGAATCCTTTAATTGTGAAAGAACCCATTATCTTTGAATATCAATGATTTTTATCAGGAATGAAACAAAGACTTTTCTAGGAGCTCAGATGACAAGTTGAGTTCTTGTAACCCCTGATGCTCAGCAGAGGCTTGTGGAGGAAGTCACTGTATGCTGATCTCCTCATCTTTTAGTTGGGCATTCATCTCCTTGTTCTGAGCGTCTGAGAGAAAATTCCCAGAGACACATCAGAGAAGTGTTAGTTAAACTGCATATGTGCAGCTGCTTTTCACATCACTATGGCCATACTAAAGCTTCTGGGTCATTTTTCAAAATGATCCCAACTTGTGTGCAGAATTGAATATGCAGCTGGAGTTGCTCTTGTGAAATCTGCCTTTCTGTGGCTATGCATGCTCACTACAGCAGGGAGAATTGCCCTGCTTTGCCAGAGGCTGTGCTCCTCCCATACTTTATCCCTGCTCTTGTCATTCAGATGGGTATTCAAAGGAGATACCCAGTCAGAAAAGAATTTCTACTGTGAGCATATGCTGATGAAATCTGTAATTTTCTCTTTAGCATTCGGGAAATAGCCCAATCCTATCAGGACATGGAACAAGAGCTTGCCCATGCTGTCAATGCCAGCTCCAAGTCTATGGACAAAGTCTACGCTAAATCCAAGTCTACAGAGGTACTTCACTCACCTGACATCTTCTATTTTGTCTTTGTTCCATAGCTCATTTTCCTTTCTGATTGACCAAAAGTAGGCCTTGCTTATCTAGGACTTCTTCCTTTTGACTGTTCAGACCTTCGCATTTCCAAGCTTAATTTGTGCATGAATTGCTTCCCTACAGGGCCTGAACTGCAGCCTTGTTGTAGAGATGGTGAATAATGTCAAAGCCCTGCATAATGAGACAGAGCTGCTGCTGGCAGGCAAGATGGCGCTGGTAAGAAGCACAAAGAAGAAGTAGAGCAGCCTGTCCTTTTATATCCTCCTCTACTGTTGCCTTGGCAAGCAAGATTTTGCCTGGTCTTGGTCTTCTTTGTCATTGTAACAAGTCAGTTTAAATGTTACCATCCAGGAATTAGGGTGGTGTTGCTACATAGGTGTGATGAGCAGTCAGACTGACTTGTGTGGCATTTGGAGCTCAGAAAAGATGAAAATTGTTAACTTGGTAATGTTTGGGCAAAGTGCCTGCTGTGCGTTTCCTTTTAAAAGAAGGAACTGGTTTGTTAGCTAGGAATTTCAAGGCAAGGGCCTGATTGTGTGTTGCACTGTATGGCTTTTAACTTTGCTTTGCTTCCATTTCTGATCCAGCAATTAGATCCTCCACAGAAGGAGCAGCTCCAAGCAGCTCTGGCAGACATGGACCTCCAGCTGAGGAAACTGGCAGACATCCCTTGGCTGTGGCAGCTTATGGAGCCCTGTGACGAAGAGGTGAGGAGGACCAAGGCTATATTTCCCTAGCTGTTCTCTTTTTCACTAGTTGGCTTCACGTGTTTGACTTCCTGTGAATAATACAACTGATGTGAGAAAAAATCATTAAGAAGGAAACTTGACTCCCTAGAGCTAAAGAAAGTAATTTCCTGCTAAGGTCCCTTGCCTGACATGGGATCGACTTTCCCTGTTTCCTTTCCTGTCTTGATCAGAATGAGTTTAGAAATCTTTTCCCTCTCTTACAAGGTCAGGGAGCTGAGCCTGATAGTATCTTGTTCTTGGTCCATTCCAGTCAATGTGTGACTCTTTGCCTGATTTTCCTTTTTTGTTCTTACAGAACCAGATGCTGGATTATTCTAAACGCAGTCGCAGTGGCAAATTCCGGCTGGTGACCAAGTTCAAAAAGGAGAAGAACAACAAAAATAAGGAGGCTCATAGTTGCATGGGATTACCGGGTACCAAGTCTGTTTCTTCACTGTGTTTCTGTCACATCAGTGTGGTCACACCACTAGCTGTTCTCTGTCTGTTTCCTCTCAAGTGCTCTTCTGTTTTACGTGAATCTGCCTTTTCTTGAAGGTCTAGTCTGTCTTTCTCATGTGGCAAAGCAGTTTATTGCTCCATTCTGTCTAAATCCCCCAGTACGACACAAATATTCCTGACCAGAAACAGGCAGTACCCTCTGGAGAATTCAGCCTACATCTGGATACTTTTAGGGATATTTTACGGGTGCTTAGTGAAGTGAATTTGAGAATTTTGGCATTTTAGATATCAAAATGACTGTGGGGCCCAAGTCCGCACAACTCCAGTCTTTACACTGCTAATTCTCTGAATTCTCTGTGACACTGTTAATGATGTTTTTCTTATTGATTCACCCTCAGGCTTTAATCAGGTTTCATGTCTAATTGTCTGGGGATCAGCATCACCACAGGTGCACCCTGACCTTTAATCTTACTGATCAGTAGATAAAAACTAGCTTTGAATCAACAAAGAAACTTTCTCTCCAGTTGGGTTAGTTGATTTTTGGTTTATACTCTCCTTATGAAGACTTTCTTTTAAATTTCAGAAGTACTACCTGTTCTGTGGGCTCCTGGGTCCTGTTCTCTACCACAGGGTTCTGGGTACAGTCTCCTGTTTGACAGGCTGGTGCTCATTCATTGTGTCCCAGAACTTGGGAACTTTATTCTCTTATTTAGAGGCTGTGCAAGAAGATGGAAGCCTAAACTCTTCCTCTCTGCCTCAAACCATGGGAGAGAGGCTGTCATTACATTTTCTGAGCACAAGTGCTTGTATGTAATAGCAAACTAATCTGTGCTGGATTCTTCATGATATATTTCATTAATCTATTGTATTGTAAGCAAAGGAATGAACTTACTTTCCTTAAACATGGTAAACTTTAAAAACCATATCCAATCCCATTGAAACAAACCTGCAGCATTTCTTGTGGCTTTACTGCAGCTAGCCTCTGCTTAAGAGAATGCCTCTTACCTTTCTCTGCCCTACCTCCTTTTTTTGAGACAGTAGGTCATGCTACCAGTCCTTGCCCTCCCCTTGATTTGAGGCTGTGGTGCTGCTTGCTGTCCTTTTCTGGCACTGGGTGCTGATGGTGTCCTCATCTCTCACTGTCTTCTGGGATTCTGGGTACTCAATGCACTCCTGCTTTTCCATCTCTGACAGTTCACCTCTGGGGAACGGAGGAGGTTGCGGCCTGGCTTGAGCATCTCAGTCTTTGTGAGTATAAGGATATCTTCATCCGGCATGACGTCCGGGGCTCTGAGCTCCTGCATCTCGAACGGAGGGACCTTAAGGTACTTTCATGATTGGCTCATGAGAAATAGCCAGCTGCATCTGCATGACCTTCTGTGCTGAATGTGCTTGGAAGTGGTCTGCCCGCTGTTCATTCCACATGCCTTGACGAGATGAATGGGTTCATTGCAGCCTCGTTTTGTTTTTTCACCATTTCAGGTCACCTGATTTTTAATAGCAGGAAGGTAGGACAGCTACTTGAGGGACAAGATGTCAAATCCTGTCACACCTTCCTGGAGATGTCTCTGATTTTAATGTTGGAATGGCAAATTTCAACTTCGCTACTGTGCCCTCTTTGCAGAACACGTTATGATTGAGAAAATTTGGTTCTTGTGTTGTAGTGACTGGACAAACAGGTCATCACACTTCTTTCTGACATGAACAAAAAATGATCATGGTTTCTGATGAAGCTGCTAGATGGAGAGAATCTTTTTAAATAGTATTCAAAACCACACCGTGCAAGTTTTCATCTCTGCACCAGGAGATGCTTTCTCTAGGGAGAAAAATTGAAAGTGGTGGTTCTTTGTATGTGCAAGAGACTTATGTCACCAGTCTGGTGACTTGCATATTGCAGAAAAATACTTTGTTGTAAAGTAATGCATGGCATTTGCTGAATGCCCCTTGGATCTTCATTTGTGATTTTGACCATCTTCCCCTTCTGAGGTTTGCTGTAATCTGTGTAGTTGATTCCTCTGCATGCCAGCCAGCTGCAGCTTGTGTTTTGCTACATGGTGCCCAAGTGTTCACACGTTCATTTGATGTGACTGGTTGATTCTTCCTGCATGTTTTGGCTCCTAGCTTAGACCCTTGAGGTCTGTATGCTCTTTCTGTTCTCTTGCTTTGGTCTTAACAGTCAAAGCAATTTGCATTTCTGGCTAATGGTCTGCAGTTGTTTCTCTGTTGCTCATTGCCTGTTCTGTGTTCGTTACCCTGTCATGCTCTGATAGTTTTTGACACATGCTTTGAGGTTCTGTTTATAACCATCAGGTTTGTAATCTTTCTGGTTGCTTTCCTCCTTTCTATAACTGCCTGACTAGGTTTGTAACCATTGCTTGGCCACCTGCAACTTCCTCCCTGCCTTTCACCTAAGGTAAGGTTTTCTGTTTTCTTCCAGGACCTGGGTGTGACCAAAGTAGGTCACATGAAGAGGATACTGCATGGGATCAAGGAGCTGAGCCGGAGTATTCCTGCCAGCGAGGTTTAACCTCTGTTTTCACAGCCTGTGTCTACCATTCCCCCTAACTGCACAGCAGTCACCTCACAGAGCAGATGTGCTCACAACTGTCTCCGCTGAACAGCCAAATTGTAGCTGTTCAGGGCTCATATCAACCAAGCATGGTGCTACCTTTTTTCCTGTGGGGTACGGCTGTATCCAGTCAAGAGGCAAATTATCTGCAGCCACACAGAGCCTCCTGGAAGAGAATTCACTTGCTGTTTGAAGAACCGTGTCATCCAATGTGGGAAGTTCTGGTTCCAGTGACAGTGCAGGACTCCTGAGAATTGCAACACAGCTACCTTTACTGGATAACTTCATCACAGTAGAATTATTCAGGGCAAAAGATATATTGGCCAGTCTTAGTTCAGGAGCATCTGACAGTCTTTTCAAACCCAAAACTTCTCCCCTCATCTGTGTCGCACCTGTATCTTAACGCATTTACATGGGACAAAGCTTGTGTTTGTATCTTACTATTCCCTTTTTAATGCACCTGTAGTTGCATGCAATTTGCATCAGAAATTCAAAGCCAGTACAGACCTCTTGCCGATGAATACCCAGTGATCTCACTCACTTATGCCTTGCAACAAACAATGCATGTGGTTCAAACACCAGTTTGCGCCAGCTTGGGGAGTCTTCCACTGGACCTGGCTCTCCTCTTCCAGCCGGTGGCAATGGTACAACCTTTAGGTTTTCAAGCATCACAAACAATTGTTTGTGAACAGTTCCTGGCAGTAAGAAAAGATAAAACTGCAGAGAGCCAGAAGATTACAGGAGATCAGCTGTGACATTCCACCTTCTGAATTCATCTTCAGGAGACCACATGAAAGGGAGAGGAATGCTGACTAGGTGCTCGGGCTGTGGAGGAGTGTAGTGTAATGGAGTGAGATATGGAACAATTTGTCTTAGTGGAGGGAGCAGCATGACTGGCAATGTCCAGGAGCATCTTCCTGCCCATTTAGTGATACCATTGTAGCCATAAACAACATAAACAACAGAGCTGTTTCTTTACTTCAGCTTGTAGTACAGGAGACTCTTTCTGTCACAAAAAAAAAAAAATTATATGATTTCTCTGTAGTACTTAACATCTTTTCACCTATCTTCCTTTTAGGGATTTCCCACCTTGCTTCTCTCTCTTGCTGCCTTGCTTCTTCACTCCAAGATGGATTCCAAAAGATGAGGATGGCTCAGTCCTGCTGGGTTGTACCCCTGAGAGAGATGCTGTGTACTGTCAAACATCAGAGCTCCTGTAAGAGCACTGAGAGGAGGATTGTTACTGAGCAGATAAGCATCACAATGAAAATTGCAGTATGTTGGTAAATTGGCTTTGGTACCACCAGCAGTGGAGCATGGAAAATTTAGTGCCTCTGAATCAGAGTTCCTAGATGCTCTTGAAATTTCCACTGAACTGCCTGACCCCAGTTGGGTGACTGTTAAAGCCTGAAGACCAGCATGCATAGTTAATATTGCCGTGTTTAGCACTGCAAAGGGAATTTGGGGACATTCAGCACTCTATAGCTGGGGAGACAGCAGAAAATTTTAATTACTTTGTCATTTTGTATGCATTTATTTTTTTTATTATTACACAGTGGGACATGTCTGGCTAAGGTTGCAGACAGAAAAATGGCCACATACACAGTGGCATAAAAGGTAATTTCCTGAGGACACCATTGTTCTTTGTTATTTTTAAGGAGTTTATCTAACTTACATTGGCTCTCTGGTCTAACAAAAGTCAGTCAAGTGATCTCATGTAAAGACTTGGTAGCTTAAAAAGGTTACGAGCTGATTTCATGCTGGGCAAACTCCGTTGCATTCTTTAAGATTTCACCATATTCTGTCTCTATTTGTTTTTAACTAGTTGTCATTCATCCATGTCTCCTCTCAGCCTAGTGGATGTCAGGGTTTGCTCATGAGAGGTTAACAGAAGACTAAACGTGCTTGATCCAGCTAGCAAAATTTCTGCCATAAATACTGTGGGGACTGAGCAAGAAATGTGTTCAGCTTTGTCCTGAATTTGTTTCTCCTATCTATACATTGGCAATTGCCTTAATAGCCGTATTTTTATCAGTACAGGCCCCCTCACTGCTCTGAATTCCTGCGGTATCAGATAAGTAAGAACTGTAGGCATACTGTACTTTCCAGCTTGCTTGTTAAGGCACAGAGCAGAATCTGCATGAGAATGAGGAGGAACCTACACTAAGGAGAGCTGGTGACAGTAAGGTGTACCCCACTGCCTGATCCCAGGAGCATGCATGGTTAGGACATTTGTGTGCCTGCTCAGCAGAGCACAGCAGGGAGCACAGGGCAGGCTCTGGAGAAGAGGTGAGATCTCTGTGTGTTCCTCTATGTAGTGAAGGAGCTGTTCTTACTGTCAGTTTTCTCCAGGCAACCTTATGGTTAAAGATGCATAAGCAATATGCGCTTGCCTTGCATAATTCCTGGGGGACTAAATTCTTGCCTTGATAGAAGCAGCTCCTCTCTGCTCAGAGTAATAGGAGAATCCAAAGAGTTTTTATATTCAGGCAGGTTCCTTAATTCATGTCATATCTGTTGAGGCCTGATGGCCATTTGCCATCTGCTATGAGTGATGATGCCTGCATAGGCCAATCTTCATTTCTTTCACTTTTTATGATCTGTTGTGTTTGTGGGTTCAGTTCTTATTTGTGTACACACACATTTTATCAAAGGGTTCATAGCCAGTATCTTCCTGTCTGTTGCTTACCAGAGGTGGGGAGAGAGTTCTGCCTTCTTTTAAAATCTAGAAAATGGGGTTTGCATTTAACCTGAGTGCCTTTGCATATTTATTAAGATTTATATCAAACAAAATGGTTGTAGCTCTATGTGTCTTGGAGTAATGCAGATTCCTGTTGCAGAGTTTTTGTGGTTAGATTAGGAGAGCTTGTCTCCAGCATCAGAGCTATCTGCAAAGCAGGGAACTAGGCTGAACTTCTGGCTACATTATTCCAGGTTCCTGTTATGGCATCTGATAATTTTTTGTGGGAGAGAAACTCAGGAAAGAAACGGGACAGTAAAAAATCTGCTGCTTTGCCAAAAAAGAGACTCTCCTGCAGTCTCTGGTAAAACACCAGCTTGAGGGAAGCTAGAAGTGGACATATCACGCATAAGTTTAGTCTCTTGAAAACTGCTCCTCATGTGAAAGCCATGTGGCACCTGTTTATTATCCTTCACCCTTGCAGTGATGCTGGGGCAGTGTCTGCAAGTGAGCTGGGCATGCAGTTTCTTTTGCTAGGAAAGAAGTTTTAGTACATTATCTCACATTCTGGCACTGCCCCAGATATTTAACTTTAATGGCAGATTCTGGGCAATAACGTACCCTGTGTTGTGATGTTTCAGTTAAATGGGATTGCATGCAATGGAGACTGAAGGGAGGTTTGGCCCATGAAGCAGCTCTCAGCAGTGTCCTGCTCTGGGCTATCTTTGGGAGGGCTGTTGGCCCTAACGCAGTCTCTGGTTTTGCTTGTGAGATCTTAGTGGTGAGAGCACACATACCCTGCTGCAGCAGGAGCCAGCTCTTTGCAGCAGAGGGGGAGCTGTGCTGCTTGGCCCTGAGGTGCTGGCCTGGCTGGAGCCACACAAGCACCCAGGAGCTTCCATCTCTGCTGAGGCCTTCAGTGCCAGTCCCGGGAATGTTTTAAATCATATGGACAGCTTTGTTCATTGTTTTAGTGTTATTTAAAACTGTGCATACTATCTATGTGACTAAAAAAGACTGTTTACACAAAACATTTTGTATCTTAAGATGTGTGTACTGTAAAAAGAAAAAGGAAAGGATGAAAAATGATGTTTTTCTACAACTGTCATTAGTGACTGCATGTCTCTATCATCATCTACCAACTGTTGTTCCTCAGGGGTCTCCCCGCCATTCCTGTGATCCTGTCAAAAGCATAGGGAAGCAAGTGAATCCCTGTACAGTCTTGGGAAGAAGGTTTTGTGCCTTAAGAATGGGACCAGCTTCCCTCCTATTTATTGTGTTAATTTATACAGTGATTACCATGGAAATGTCTCTTGTATTTTTTTGTACATAGTTTACTGTTGATTGTTGTAAAAAAGTTTTTCTTGTATATTAAGTAAACACATTTCTGAGCTTCCAGTAAAGATTCTGTTACTGATTTCATTGTGTGAGAGGGCTGCAATGCCCATCTGGTGGGAACCAGCTATTAAAAAACTGTTCTGTGATAAAATTACTTTATCCTGAGTTGCATCGGAAGTTTAGAGCTGTTCCTTAGAGAGGAGTGAAATGGTAATTGTGATTGTTGTACATTTTGTAACATTTCTTTGAATTGGTTTAATTGGCACAGAGTAGAAGACATCATGTAGTTTATTTTTAATATATATATATCTGCAGGCATCAAAAGAAGAGATGCTTTAAACATGGTGGTTCTCCTGCTGCTCATCCTGATCGTAGCTCCACTGTCTGGAAACCAACAGCTAGATGGGGAGATACTCTCAGAAACCCAGCAGGGTATTTGTTAGTTACCTCCATGTGCTTGTAGACCCTTCATGAGGTGGTGTGGTGGAACCGTGTCTTCCTCGTCAGGGTGGTGCAGTGCCATGATGAGAGGGGAAAAGTTGTTGCTCTGCTCCACTTGCACTCCTGTGCATTCAGTTTTTTTGCAGGCAATATGTATAGTAACTGGAATAAGTGAAAGTGCATTTACCAGAATGTGGGAGAAATTAATTTTCGTGAAATGTAGAAATTGACTAAAATGACACCTGTAAATTTGAAACTAAAAGATTTAGCGATGTTTGGGTGAGCAGTCCATGGATTAGTTTGTGATGAGCTTTCTCTTCTATCTGTACAGACTGATGTGTTTGTAAGTTGCTGACAAGAAACTTTAGGCATTTTAATTTAAAACATGAAGGTGCTTTTAAGAGTTCCATAGTACTGTTGCAAAGTAAATGGAAAGTAACTTACAATGATTGTGAATATCTTCTGTGTGAAAAAGACCTTTGTATTCAATAGTTAAACTAAAGTATGGAGAGAATAGTTTATGTGACAGGAACATAAGAAACTGTAGTAATGTTACATACCGTTTCAAAATGAAAATGGTAAAATTGATCTTTAAAATGTTAGTTACCTAGAAAAGTAATAAAGAGAAAAAGAAAGTTACTGCATTTGCTCACAAACACACCAGACTTAAGTGTTAGGCTCTGCATTAAGTATCACTACAGAAAACATGCAAAGAAAGCAGCAGCAGAGAGACAGAAGGTACGCTAACTTACCTGATACAGATAATTCATTTTGATCTTTTATTTATTTTTGTGGCAGAAACCAATAGCAAGAAACTTGCCCTTACAGTGTATCATTACTGGGATGTCCGAGCTCGTGCTCAGGGCTGCCATCTTCTTGGATTGATTGGTAACTACTTAATGGATCTTGGTAGGATGCAGTCGGTTAAAAGGGAGGTGTGCTGTAAACATCTTGAAGAACCAATTAGGGGGTTTTTTTAAACAATGCGTTCTGCTGGTGTTTCCCTTGTTAGGTTGGTGGGGTTTATGTGTTTGGTTTTTTAACACAGTGTGAAGCATCGGGATAGTCCAGGAGAAGTTGAGGAGATCTGCTCTCACTGAATGGGCAGCACTGCAGATGAGCGGGTTGAGAAGCCCTGTCGTTCCTTACCTGTAAAGCAGCTTCAAAGTCATAAGGTAAATTCCTCATTCCTGTGGGCCTGGTTGGGATGAATATCTGTGCACCCACCGACTGGGCCTTGAGCAGCTTGAGATGTTTAATTCTCATGTGGGAAGGATGAAAAGGTTTTCAGACCATGGAAAGTGACATTTTGTTTAATAACACCTAAAAGATGTATGTCAGTTCTGTAGCAACTTCTGTCTGAAGAGGCCCAGCATTTTGCTGGCTTACCAAGTGACCTGGCAGGTAGTAAGTCTTTGTCTTCACAAGAAAGGAAGAAGTGGGGGAGTTTGCATGTGACCTAAAAGACCCACCACTTCTGTTGACTTCAGACTGCAGCCTCAGGTGGGTGCAAGCAGATACCAGGCAGGGAATTAACAGGCTAGGAAAGACTGCCATGGGAGCAGCTGGGGCTCTGTCAAATTATTCTTGCTCACAGGCTGCAGACTGGATTCACAGCAGCACTTCCCAGCAGCCTGCTGGGGATGTGCTCTGAGCTGCCTCCCTACACATAGGCTCTCCACAGGGAGGTGTTTTCTGCTGTCCTGGTAGTGTGTCCTGTGCTTACATGTCAGCTATGCAAAACCTTGACCTTTTGTTTTAAGAAAAGTAGCCTAAGGAGACTTAATATTCCAGCTTGGTTTTGTAGGGAAGCAAGAGGGGGTTGTTTTGTCTGGTGCTGTGTGTATCAGCTTGTCTTTCCCTTTTTAATGCCTGTTGGGAACTTCCTGTCTCATTTCAGAGGGGGCAGATGGCTCATAGAACATTCTGTTTCTGCGAATCTTGCAAGAAATCAGTACTGAGGATGAGAGGGAGATCTTGGTAGTGCTCTGGCAGGGAGAGGCTCCAGTGTGCATGTGGAAAATAGTGCTTTTATTGCTCAGTGAATTGTTCAGATTTGTTACAAATTAAAAGATCTTTTGGTGAAGTAGGAAGAACTGATGCATGCAACACAAGATTGGTTGCTGAAGAGCTGTGATTTGAGGACTTGTAGCTTTCCTGCCTCAGTTCACCTTTCTGTCAAAATTTACATCTGCCTATAATTCATAGAAATTTACATTTTAAATTTAAATTGCAATTTGGAAAACTTAGAAGTGACTCAGCACTCCTGGCTCAGGAGGTGAAGGCTGGGAACACATTCCTGAGTTTTCCAGAAGCTTTCCTTTAGAAGAGGCAAAACCAAAGCATTTGGCTTTTTTTTGCACAGGGGAAACAAGAAGAACAAAGTGTACGGTCTGGTGTACTCTTTCCTGTCATTTTGAAGGCTAAATTGAGGATAAAGAATGGATCAGTAGAGGTTCACAGTGCACACATCTTCCCCACTCTGAGTTTGGATGCTGCACAAGTCCCAAGGACTTTGAAACCTTTGTTTAGAGAGAGCTTGTTTTCAAGAAACTCCATGGCCAAGTATGTAAGGGAAAGGGGAAAAACAGTTTTAGAAGTAGTCAGAGCTCTTCTAAACGGTGTCACTGGAGGGGAGCTGAGGGCCTGGGGAAGCCCACCTTTCTCTGACACCTGGTGGCACTTTCTCGACAAATAACCCCTAAGGATTTATGGCTGCACAGGTCATTTGCATGGAGATGTCATGCTCTGTACGGCCTGCGGAGGTGCCCCTGCATAGGCTGCTCCTAGAGAAGGGGACTCGCTGGTTCGTACTATCTCCGATGTAGGAAAACTTCTAAAAGGATTGTGGTTTTGCTTTAAAATGTTGAATATTCAAAGTTCAGTCAGAGGTTCTGTGCTGATGAAAGCTGCTCCAGTACACCTAAAGATGCAATATGCTGGTACAAGCTTCTTGCCTTGCCTCCTCACAGCTGGCAGTTGGTGGGCAGATACTGCCTGCTCATGGCTGTAAGGAGGAGGTTAGTTACCTTAACTGTTTTGCAGTGGAACCTTTGATGAGGAAGTAAAGTGGGAGGACTCTTAAAATAGCAATATGTGTCTCTTTTGGGTGATTGCATTCTGTGAGAAGGTGGTAGGATCTCTCAAGAGACCTCAGCCCTGGGTAGTTGCGCTTACACACGAAATATAACCATTTCTGCTTGCCAGGGAATCAAAAGGAAAAAGAAACAAAACAGATTTGCAAAAGGCAGAGTGGGTGCCTCAGCTGTTTCACTTTTCTCCTGTATGCAGGTATATTGTCAAGCTCCCCCTGAGCACTGTTTGTTTAGTGACTAAAAAGAAAGCACTTCATGTCACTTTGAAGAGTAAACAGCTAAAGTTATGGATTAACTAAGTTCCAGTAGAGCTCATGGCAGAAGAATAGATCTCGCTGGTTCACACTGAATAAAGCAGTAAGTGCTTCCAAAGTATTGTATCCTTTGGGATTTCACAGTACTGCTTACTTTAATGAAGTGTAAAGCTTGTCAAAAATGTGACAAGGGGGAGGATATTGGGGCAGACAAGAAGTGTCCTGGGAGAGGTGCTGATGGGTTAGAGGGATCTAACAAACCTGTCTGGAGGGCCTCCAGTGAGCGACTGCTTTGGAGCTGGAATCACAGAAAGTCACAGCACAACACAGCACTAAGTGAGGGAGGTAGCAGAGCTCTCTGACTAGCAACAGTCTGCGGCATGAGGGTTGTGCTGCAGCTCAGCAATGAGTGCCCCTTCACACCTACCTTCTCTTCTTTAGGTGACGCCTGCTGCAGTATGTGGAAGTTCGTCACTATAGGGGTGCTGGTGGCTGCCGTCTCTTCACGAGTCTGTAGTGCCTCAAGTAAGTTTCAATTTTAGAGATAGCCTTTATCCTTTTCCAGTCACTGCAAGTGTATTTCCTGCTCCTCTGTCAGTCATGGGGAGTGGCTGGAATCATTTCCAGTGGGGGGGTTGAATTGTTCTAGTAGAGGTTGACAGACCCAGTGCTGGGCCGTGTTGGCTGCCTGATCACAGGCTGAGTACCACAGAGCAGAGGCTGGAGCTTGCTTCTGCAGTGCAGCACTGACAGCCCATATTTTCTAGAGCAGGCTCTCCTGCTGTGCTAGAGAGGGGCTATTCCTCTGGTAAATGTCCCTTGGGAAGGACCACTACTGGTTTTCAGCCAGCTTTTTTCCCTTGCTTTGTGTTTTCACATTTTTGCTTCCAGTATTTTACAGCAATAGAGATGCAAACCAGGTCCTAAAAATCCACAAGCGTGCAAACTCTTTCCTGGAGGAGCTCAAACCAGGCTCTGTGGAGCGTGAGTGCATTGAGGAGCGGTGTGATTTCGAGGAGGCCAGTGAGATATTTGAAACCAAGGAAGCAACAGTAAGTCTGGGGTTTTTTTTAAGGCTGAATGTGGGATTTAACCAATTAATTGTTTACTTAAGTATTTCAATGCAGGGCATGGGAGACCTTTCTGTCAGCCACAGACATGCATCACTCCTGACTACTTAGGTGTAGGCATGATTTGAATGTCCCTGTGTTACAGTAATTGTCACATTGCCACCATTATGGCCCACAAAACTTGGCTGCTCATGCATGTCTCACGTGACCTAATTGTGAGGTTTAGGTCCCAGCTAGGTGCTCTGAATCCCTGCTTGACCCAGTTGGCTGTTCTTGCTGCCACTGAGTTTTTCCCAGTCCTTTTCCCTCTGTTGTCAGTTAGCCATCCCTGACTGCCTTAAACTGTATATTCCCAGTCTCTCACCTGTGCCTCACAAACATTTCTGTTATTACTAGGTTCTCTCTTCTTCTCCAAACCTCATATTTTCAATTGGACACTACCTTTGTGGTCAACATCACTGATTCCTGCCTCTTTCCACATCCAATTGTTGTGTTGGATTGGACTTTTTCTTACTTTTCTCACTAAGCAGAGCAGGTTCACCACATAGGATGAATGAGGCCTCAGAACCTAGAGTGAAATGGGGCCTGTCTTCACAATTCCCATGTTTTGTCTAACTGGGCACAAATGAATTGTGCACTCAGCAATGCAAGTGACTGGCAGTAAGTGACAGGAAAGCAGAGAATCTGTGGGGATACTGAGAGGTTGTGGTGCTGGTGGGTCTGCAAACAGGCAGGGTGATTTGTGCTGAGTACAGGTATGTCTGGGTTGGCCAGTTTTGTTAGTTTGTAGTGCCAATCAAGAAGAATGAGACCAATGCTGTTGACGGAGGTGCTGTGCTCTGTTGCGGTGCTGTCATGATACACTTTAAATCAACTGCTTGTCAAAAATCTGCTTCTAGCTTTAATGTCAGTTTTGTTTCTCCACAGCGAGATTTTTGGAGCAAATACGTAGGTAAGTAAAAGATTTCCCTAATCGCTTCTCTGTGTTTCCTCAGTAGTAAGTGGTACTTAGACTTCCAGCTTCCATGTATCACATATTGATTCCAGCTCTCATTCTCGCTGATATGGGGCATGTGAAGAATATTTTCCTGTTCTATCATACAAGCAACCTTCCTAAAAGACTTGAGGTGCCCGTCATCAGTCCCTGGAGCTAAGGCACTGGGCAGGGCACTCCACTCACCTGCAGCTGTAATTCAGAACCCAAATAAACACACTCTTGTCTCTGGGCTAGCATCATGGAGGTGTCAGAAACCATCCGTGATGCTTGGGAATATGGGGGCGTGTCTGTTCATGTTACTGTTTGATCAGCGAGCTCTCTGTGATTCAGAGACTGAGTTTTCCTGCCTCTTTTTCAGATGGAGATCAATGTGACCCACAGCCTTGTTCCAATGGGATTTGCAAAGACAACATTGGAAAATTTTCCTGCATCTGTAACAAAGGCTGGGAGGGTGTTTTCTGCAATTATGGTAATGCTGCCTTTAATCCTCTATAAAATAACGTTCTTTGTGACAAGGTTCTCTGTAATAGGGATTGACAATTTTGTCACTGCACAGTGTACTCACTTGCTTTACTAATTGTGATTTTCCTTTTTATCTCTGCTTATCTAAAACAAAATGAACTTTGTGTTGCCATGGGAGAGGTTTGGACATCTGAGATACCTAAATTTTAGAAAAATACTGGAAGTAGTTCTGTAAAGCAGGGTTTTCAGGTACTTCAGAACTGTCAGCCCAGAGACGATGATGGAATTTATTACAGTAGACGGAAAAAAAAAGTCCACTGCAAATACTTGATTGTCATTACTGTGACAGTATTTTCCTTGCACAAAAGCTGGGTAGCATTTTTAGTGATGAGTGTGTGTCATGTATCAACACTTTGGACTGTCTGACTTGCACTCAGTGCCAATGAGTTTCCCGTTCTCTGGTCTACCTGCCTTGGCAGTAATCTGTTTTCTCTCTCCCCACTGTCACCTTCTGGACCAAGATCTGTTTGCTGTCTCAGGGCCTGAGTGCCATTAAAGCCCGCAAGTCCTCCCAAATCCATTGTCAGCTGTTGCTCACCTGAATCATGCTATTGTTTTGCTGCTTTACTCTCCTATGACTCTTTGGCTTTCCAACATCTCATATATCTCATGGTCTCCATTTCTTCTGCAGAAGTCAAGTACACCAACTGTTCTGTCAATAATGGAGGATGTGAGCATTTCTGCACGGATGACCCTGCCAACGAGTACCGCACTTGCAGCTGTGCCTCTGGGTATCAGCTGATGAATGATCATACCATGTGCAAGCCTGTAGGTACGAGGAGGATGTTCATAATCCAGATTGGACAGAGGGTTATTCAAACATGAAATAAGATGGTTTTATGAGAGAATTGTCTGCAGTGCACTTTGTACTAGTGTTCAAAACATCCATTTCATGCAAAACAACTCTGTGCCTGCCTTTCCCAACTCCATACCCACTTTATGGCCTTTAACCTGTGTTTGCCTCCTGGAGACATACAGGGGAATCAGGAAACTGCCTCCTTTGCAAAGCGTTGAGGGATTTCTGTGAAACCACTGAGCAGTATTGCCTAGGTTAAAGAAACAGAGGGAATGCCTTAGAAGGAGGTTTTATATTGGGTGGTCTGGTCTTTGCTAGTTAACTTCTCTGCACCTCCTGTAGTGGAGTTCCCCTGTGGAAGAGTGAAAATGGACTACATTGAAGCCAAAGCAGGATTCAATATACGTCTCATTGAGGGAAGAATAGGAAGAAGGGGAGACAGCCCTTGGCAGGTAAGGAAAAATGAGTTTTTTAGCACAAATAGTTGAGGCTGTTCCCAAACAGCTTTGCCTGATTAGCTGCTTCAGAAAGACTCCTACATTACTAGTGGTAGTGTCACGTGAAACTAAGATTCCCTTAGCTTAGATTTTTCAAAAGCAACCCATAAATTGGAGTAACAGGAAAAATTATTTATTATATTGGGACTCCTGACCTGTTTTTTAACCTTGCTTTGCTACCAATGTCAAGAGAGAGGGTAGTGATGACACTTAACCTACTCTGTTGCTACATCCTGGCAAAGGCCACTTAATTACTGCAGGTCCTGCTACTGCATTACAGTGGCAGTGTGAGGTAGCTTCTCTCCCTTTGTGCATTGATCTGTTTTTATAAGCCTCATCTGTCATAAATCCAAGTTGGCAGATTTAATCAGCAAAACATGCCATAGCTTTACAGAGCAGGTTGGGACATCACAGAGAAAGGGAAAACCTTGCAGAGCTCATCATAGAACCACTGAATGTATATGGTCAGGGTCTGGTTCTCTTTGACATTAAAGGCCCTTTTATACCATAGCATGTGTGTTGCAGACTGAGATTACACACTGTCTCTAGTGTGTCCTATGGCCACTGGAATAATCCCCTCATTTGAGCTCTGTGTTTCAAAGCTTAGAAGTACCAGAGTGCTTCTTTACAGTGACCAGCATCATCCCATGCTGACTTGGATGAAGCCAGCCCTCATTCAAGAATAATGTTCAAAACTTTTTTGTAGGTGTTCCACAGAGGCCTTATTGTGCTTTTGTCCCACTGTTGAGCTTTGGCTGCAATGAATGTGACATTGGTGCATCTGGGTATTTTGCAACCACAGAGAAGGTGTACAATGTGTTGTGAGCCATGCTCCATGCAGTGTCAGCACTCTCTTTTTCTTCTATTTCAGATTATGCTGCAAAATAGCAAAGGGAAATTCCTGTGTGGGGGTGTTCTTATCCATCCATCCTGGGTCCTGACAGCAGCACACTGCACTGAGACAGAGGATGGGCTCAAAGTAAGACTTGGTATGGAAAAAAAGTCTGACACTGTGTTTTTTTAACTATAACTGTTTCAGGTTATATATAATTTGAGTATAACTAGCAGGTTACAAGGACAAAAATCTTCATGGCTGTAGGAGTAGATTGTCTAGGAAATATTTAGGATGCACCTTTGCACAAACCAAAAGAGTTTAGTAAAAATCTCCTTTCATTTGAGCCACTATCTGCCTTACTGTGGAAATGAGCTGATGTCTCCTTTGCACTGCTGCTTGTCTGTAAAGTAGCAAGACTTGGTCTCTTCTGCTTGTGTTTTTCTGGTGATGAAAATATTCAAGGTCATTCCAATAGTGAAACAGAAAAGTCCTGATCTCAGGAGGAGGATGTCACAGTGCCTCTCCCTGCCTTGTCATACATTTGAACACCATGATGAAAGTTTCAGTAGTGAAGGAGAAGTGCTGCAGAATGGCAACACTGCCTTTACTGGCAGTCCTGCTTTTAAGCATGAGAAAGTCTATGTCAGGTACAGTACTGCTTCTGAATTAACAGACAAAAATAATCATTGTTCTATTCGCACTTAAGTAGATTTTTAAATTACTGTTTTCTGTCTACCATTGATGACAGGCATAACAGCTCAATTGTGCTCTTTTTATGTTAGTGAAAAGATAGGTTGTTCCCTGTAGTTGTGGAAAATCTTGCAATTCTATTGTCTCTATATGTAGTCTTGGAAATATATTTTGTGTATGCATGTTCCATATAGACTGGATGTGCAGATGTTTGAGAATAAGACTGAAAGAAGGCAAGAGTTAATGAGGGGGTGAGGGACCAAATTTAAGGGCTAGTATTGTGAAACATCACGTTTGAAAAGGTGATGATAAAGAGCAACTTCCAAGTCATCTATAGTGAGACTGAGCAGGAAAGCGCACTTCTGTCACACACATGCAACCTGGGCAGAGGTCAGCCTCAGTGTCCTGCCACCTCGTGCTTGGATGTGTGTCTGCCTGCAGCTCGAATGCGTATTATAAACACTTCTCTGAATAAGTGTTTTTATCAAGTATATACTGAAGTAGGCCTTGATATGAAGCTTAAATTAGCTTAAATTCAGAAATGTGACAGCCACTGATAATTATTTTTGGGGTTATCTCTTCACAGCCTATTAGAGAGCTCTGCCTTTTCCAGTGTATCACAAATGACTTGTTTGTGCCTTTCTGGCCCCTTTCAGCTTAGTTTCCTGCTTACTGTTCCCTAACTGCTTGGCCCATAAAGTAGCCATGATCGTGTAGCACAAATAACAACTGAGAAGTCTTAGTTAGTCAAAAATTACTAAATCTTGCCTACAGAGGCAAGATTTGAGAAAGGAATAGCCTTACCAGTCAGTCACCTTTAGGTTATAAACCCTGAAGTTCAGTCATTCAGGCACTGGTTATACATCATAAAGCTCACGTACTGTTGAAGTGCCTTGCTTTGCTGTATGCTTGTTCTGCCAGCTTTTAACACTGACTCCAGGAAGATTGTTTTCCTCCTGAAGATCTCTCATGTGGCGCAAGCATACTGTGATGTGAACACAACAGGACGTTTCAGATTCTCAACCGGTAGCCACAGCTCAAGGGTACTAAAATTCAATTAGTACAGTATGTGTTCATGATTTAGGTGAATACGGAAAATTCACATATTTGTCCCTCTAGTAAGAACACTGTTAACCTCTAACATAAATGACTGAATGTCTATATTGCAAGAGAAGTAAAAACATGAAGTGCAGTCCTGAAGCCCAGTGTAATCCAGGTGCTTTAGTGTTCAAGGTGAAGGAAGATTCAGTAGCATCTGTCATCTTCTTGTTTGCTCTTTCAGGTAAATTCCACCGTCTCCGTCTTGAGGCAGATGAGCAAACCATTTGGGTTGATAAATGTGTGAGCCACGAGAACTACACCAAGGAGACCTCTGATAATGACATAGCCATGCTGCACTTGGCTGAGCCTGTGATGTATAATAAATACGCGCTCCCTATCTGCCTTCCCACCCGTGACCTGGCAGAACAGGAGCTGACGACAAGTGGGAAGCAGATGGTGGTAACTGGCTGGGGCAGCACAAGTAATGTTAACAACAATTACTCTACTTTCCTCAGTTATATCCAAATCCCCATGGTTCCCCGGAATGAGTGTGCCCAGGCAATGAGATTTGCTATCTCTGACAACATGCTGTGTGCTGGGAGCTTAGGAGACAGGAAAGATTCCTGCAGTGGGGACAGTGGAGGCCCTATGATCACTAAGTATAAGGATACTTGGTTTTTGGTAGGACTGGTAAGCTGGGGTGAAGGCTGTGGGAGAAAAGAGAAGTTTGGAGTCTATACCAAAGTTAGTCAGTATCTTGAGTGGATCCAACACCACATAGATAAGATGTCAGCTTCTTGGCAGGGTTGATTCTGATACTGAAAGTCTGGAATATTGTGGCTATGTGCTACTGACAGTATGCAGTGTAATGTACTGTCAGATCTTCAGTATTAAATATGGAGTATATGTTAACCTTGTGTACTGTTTTCCTTGGTACCTGTTTTATTCCTTTTTTTTTTTTTTTTTCTTCTTTTTTACTTAGTTTATTTTGGTTAGTTTGCAGCTTATGGGGTTTATTTGTAGCATGAGCCTACACTAGGCCTTACTGGCAAGAAATAATACCCTGTTGCACTGAGGTATTTTACAGCGTTGTAGAAAATAAGATGGTCTATGGTAAGGCAGCTCCATCTTTGTGTATAAAATGACTGAATTGGTTGGGGTGAGGGATACGAGGGGTCAGAAAAAAGTGTTTTAACAACCACTGTAGTGATACAATTCTGTCATTTCAGCTTTACTGCAACATACTCACAGTACCTGATTTGGTTTGCTGTATAGTTGTATACTTTTTCTTTGAACATGATGAAATTCTAATAACATTGGCATTGCCTCCACTCATTCACATCTTGCTCCAGTGCTCGCAGATTAAGCTGATTCACCATGTCACTAGAATATCTCCATTTTTTCTCTTCTATTGTTTGCACACTCATTGCCTGATTCTACCCCCAAAAAACTTCCTTAGAAGTCAAGGGGAATTCTGTGTTATTACAAAAAAAGAGGTTTAACTTCAAGCTTTTGCATGCTGTATTTAACTTAAGGCCTGTAAATCTTTTCTAATTAGCAAGCTAAGCAAATGCTTCTGTTCATTCCTATTCTAGTGAATGCAGTCAGCTGCAGGCTATTTTAGCATTGCTAATACTTACTGATATGTGTGTCTGTGTTTACATCTGGGCCTGTATATCTGTGTCTATATCAGTAACTATAATAAACACACAGCACCATTAAGTTCATAGGAAGAGCAGTAGTCAAAATTATGTTTAAATCACAATTTATACTTTCTTTTAATCTTAGCACTTAAGCTTGCTAAATATAATATACTATATATAATCTTGTAGAAACAAAAAGGTGAAGCTAACTGCTGTAGTGATGTATGTTTCCAGCATCTCAATCAGGATTTGGACCCATCTTTGTATCAGTGAAGAACTGCAGTCTGCTATGGTGTTGAGATTGTTAAATGAAACAAACTTCAGGTACAATAACATTGTATTAGGCTTTGTAAGAAATTTAGTATGGTGTCATCAAAGGGGTTTAATTCCTCTTGAATTTGTGGATTTAATCTTGTTGACTTACAAGCTGCTTACATGTTTAATAAGCAAGTGATGAAGTTGATTTATGCATTAAAGTAACAGTCAGGCTAAGGGCTTCATGTTGGAGGTAAGCTGAGACCGAAGAGCACAGTCAGCAGTCTCTTGTCTCTCTTTTTCTTTTTTCCCCTACCCTTTTTCATTTGGGACTGGATTGAAGGATAAATGGACCTTAAAGAATAATGCTTTGAACAGCAGCCTTTCAGCCAGAGCCTGCACCAGGAACATGTGCTTCTGAGAAGGCCAGCATTGCTAGTCACTGAATTGCAAGGAAAAATGTTATTGTGTTCAAAGCCAGTAAAATATGGCTGTAATTAAAAGCAGAAATCGTAACGTCCATGAATAGCTGTGGCTATTGCAGGGCAATATTTGCCTTCCTGCAGGTGACTGCTGTGAATTCTCCTACACTTACAGCTCCGCATATTTTAACAGATACTTACAGAGCAGTTTGTGTATTTTCCAGATCAGTTGGTATTACCTGAAAGATGATGGAGCATCAGAAATCTCTTAAAAAAACCTAGATTTTCCTAAAGAAATCTGTTGCAAAGATGTGGCTTTCATTGTTAGAGGATGTTTTTAAAGACTTTCAAATATAATTTTTTTTTAATGCACATATGTATGTGTGTGGAAACACACAATTTTCTTCTGATTTTGGATTTCGAATGTGTTTCATAGAACCCAGAAGGTTGTCTCTTCTCTGTCAATATTTGTGACTGGTTAATTATCAACCCCTTGACCTCCTGGCTGTTCCTGGTGTACATCCAAATCTCTGTCCTGTCTTTCTCTAAAAAAAAATAAAGCAAAAAAGTGAGTATAATTGCATGGTTCTGTGTACAGCGAACGCATTCTGGATCCTGTGGGTTTGGCAAATGCTCCATGTAGCAAAGAGGAATGCGCTGTCGAATCCTTATAAATTATTTAGCCTGGGAATGTAATGCGCAGAAACAGAAACTTCTGTCTTGTAACTTTTACTGCCAGGTACGTGGTGATGGTTTCCTCACTGGGGTGTGCATACATGGACTGATTTGACAAGGCCATAAGAAGCTGCTAGCTGCAATGTGCAGCTCAGCCCTCAGCCTGGGATCCTTTTCATTTCAAACAAGGCTGTCACTGGAACCAGCTTCTGCTCAGTTTGGGCCTGATCCACAGCTCCCATGTTCACCATGGGGGTTTTATTCCTTCTCTGGGCTTTAAATCAGGCCCTACACCATGTCCTGGGCTAGAATCGATCTCTGCATGTTGCCTTGCAAACTGTTCGGATTCCTGTTGTTGTGTGCAGCATCGGTGTGGCTTGAAGAAACAATGGGCATCAGATCAAAAATGAACTGGGTAGAATCTGCTTTCTTTGTCCCTTATCCTGCCCTCTTGCTTCTACTTCTGTATTTTTTTTGCAGGTTAATTTATCCTTGTTTTTATGATACCAATTATATTTATTTGTTATATGTATTATATTCCAGAATATACCAATTTCATTCTTCTTTTCCCTCTAAAGGAAGTCAGAAGGAAGTCGAGAGTATTCTGAATGCATGCTAAAATGGAAAGCAGTTCCTCACTCGTGATGTTTCTCCTACTGATGTGCTCCATCAACAGCAGCTGTACATATGCATATTCAGGTAGGTACTTCTGAATTACCTTTTTAACTTTATTGTCTCATTGTGGCAATCTCATATTTAAACTGAAACTACATCCCTTTTCTGAACACAAAGTCCTGTGCATTGCAGAAGCCACTTCCAAAAATACACACAAACAAAAAAATATTCACATTTATATTTCCAAGAGAAATCAGCCTTTCTTAACTTCCTGCTTAGACCACTAAGAACTTTGCTGTTGCAAAGTATTATCCTTGTGACACTGAACCCACCATCTGAACTATTTTTGTATGGCAAAGCTTTCCAATTTGGGAAGCTAAAATTAGGCACTTTTAACGTGTGTTCCTGGACCTCATGTTGATTTTGCTACAACTACACAAGGTTAGGAAATGGCTTCAGAGAGCTTTAAAACAAGTGTGAGAGTGTGCAGGATCTCAGGAATCATTATGGCTGTCCTTGCAGAGGAGGAAGAGCAGAAGTAGAAGTGGTATCTGCAAACCAGAAGGCTTTAGACAGGCATATCCTCTCTGTGGGATACCTGCTTGCAATAGGTAAATCATTGAAAGATGACCCCATAACTCAAGGTGAGGTGAAGGGCAATTTCATATGAGTGAAAGACATTTTCCTCATTACCAGACAGCAGGATATGCTCAAAGTTTTTCTGAGCTAAGAGGTTTCGTGGACTGTTTCTAATTGCCTAGAAATGAAGCAATTTAATATTCTAGAATTTCAGTCGTTGCTGTAGATACCTACCATGCAGCTGCAAGGAAATGTCTGTCTTGATGGTCCATCTCCAAATCTGGGTTCTTTGTCAGGTTTTGACTTGTCTAGGTCACTAAACAATGGCTGGGGAAAGAAAGTACTGTTAAGTGCTGTGTCAGTTTCAGTAGGCTTTGCCAGGATTGCAAAGTGAGCTTTCTTAAAACTCTTTAAACTCTTAACAGCAGTTTTTCAGTCTATCAGGTGGATGGGTTTGGATATAGGGCCACACTTCTGGAGATTTAATAGAAAAGCAAAACCTCCATCTTCTCTAAAACCTGATGGCACATGGTATCAGTACATCCACAGGGGCTGAGTGAGCTTCACTTCCCTTCTGAGCATCCTGACTGGAAAATCCTTGGAGCACTGTGCTTCAGCTAGAGGTGCCATATGGAGCAGCAGGGGTATGTGGGGAGGGCCTTACTGCTGTATTCCCTCTTCTGGCCACAGTCTCTTAATTTATTGGCAGTAATAGCTCTAAAGACATTGCAGGAGGAGGGCAGATAGCTTAGTGAAGCCAAGTTGTGAATAACTAAATGTAACTGCAAACATGACAGCTTATATATTTCTTTTAAGGAAGGAGCGGTATCTGTCCTGTTATGGCCTGTAGCTACCTGGAAAGCACAGATATTACTGAATATCTAACAAAGCTGACACCAAATACAAACCAAAACTCTCCCTTCAGCTTTATTTCTGCATGCACACACAGGCAATTAACAATTGTTGTGGATCAGGACTGTAAGGCAGAAAAATACAACCAGCCTCACTGCAATACTCAAGAGTCTTGCGGAGTAAAACATGATTTGTGCACTTAACTGCAGTTCTTTGATCCAGTAAAAGAAAGCTTAAACTTCCAGTGTCTTTTGTTGGAACACAGGCTCATCTTATTTAGTTTTGGGCTATTTATGTAGATTCCCACTTCCCTTCTTTGTGTTATTTACTCAACTGAGAGCGTGTGTGACTGTGACTGTAATGGCGCCAGTTTACTGTCTTCCAGTATCAACTGTTCTGTTTTGTTTCCTAGTGTTCATGAGGAAGGACGAAGCACATGAGGTGCTGAAAGTCTATAAACGTGCCAATTATTTTCTGGAAGAGATTTGTCCAGGGAACTTGGAGAGAGAATGCAATGAGGAGAAGTGTTCCTTTGAGGAGGCCAGGGAGATCTTCCGCTCACAGGAGAAAACAGTGAGGAACTTTATTTTAGGCAAAACAGAGGAAAGCTAACAATGGCTGGTGCTGACGGCCTTGCAGCACCATGTTTTGGGGGTGAGGTGGGAGCTGAAACTTGTAGGCCGGTACCACAGACCTTTCACTCACTGGAGTGTTCATGGATCTAAGCTTTCAGTTTAATTCTCATTCCAATACAACCCAGTTTATGCACTCTTTGGCTGGTCCATGACACAAATGAAAGCGAGCTGCATGGTGATGATCAGATCTGCTCTGAGAATGTATTTTATGGTTCTAATCAAAATGCTAATTTACATGCACCCTAAAGTGCCACATTATTATTTCCTAACTTGTATCATCAGTAACCAGTATGACCACTTACTGACTGCTTTCTTCATTTGTGGTTTGTTGCAGATGGAGTTTTGGTTCAATTACAAAGGTAGGTTAAAAAAGAAACTTAAACAAAGAATATTCATTTCTTGTGTCCCTTCTGGGTACAAAGAATTACGTGGCAGTTTAAAATCAGGCTTCTCTTAATTGCACTGTGCCTTGTTTCTTCTTCTTAGGTTTAAATCCATGTAATACAAATCCCTGCAACAATGGTGGAGTCTGCAAAATGAGACACTACAATTACTATTGCATCTGCCCCCCAAGATTTGGAGGAGACAACTGCGAAAAAGGTGTGTACAGGGCACACTGACATTCACTATGAGGAATTAAGGCTGGCATTTGCTTAATGGATACTTAAGCTGAACCTTTGCATAGGCTTCTCACCAAGGTGGTGAGTGGTGTCACCAAGGTTATCAGTGGTGACTTTTATCTGTCTGATCCAAAGCTGGTTGGCCAAAGCTTAGTGTAAACCAAACAAATTTAAAATTGTATTTATGTTGTAATATGCCAGTAATGAAAAATTAATTGGAAAAGCTGCCTCCCTCTCATCAGATTTTTGGTCTTCTGAAATAGTGTATCAGATTTGCAAATGACTGAGGCAAAAGCCAAACTCACATGGAAACTGTGACTCATAAGTAACATTTTTCCCCCAAGTACTTTTCTCAAACTTTCCTTTTTACTGGGAAGCAACGAAACGTGTTTGTTTAATGGAGCAATGTAGGAAAATCTCAGTCAGTTCCTCACAAGACTTGGCCCCCACCAAAATTCCCAGTACTTTACATCTGTCATGATAGACAAGGTAAGATGTGCAGATGGATGAAAAATGGATGCATTTAGAAGCACTTGCTCTTCCAGGTATCTTCTTTCCCCTGCTCTACAAGCAGAAAGGCCTCAGGTCAAAACTGGCAAAGGAGAAATGGTAGAAACAGGCAAGCAACAGACATAAGGCCATGTATTTGGTTTGCTACAAATCAGCGAGGCTTTCTGGATCTATGAGGCAGTTCCCTTCATTCCCCTGTGAGATTTCAGCAGATTTTATTTCTTGCTTTCTTTCCTGTAACAGTGGTGCTAGAAGCTACTTGGGTCATGCATAGCAATAACCTGTTCCTGTGTGTTTCCATGGCAGAGAAGTTTGAGTGCTGGTACAAGAACGGTGGGTGCTGGCAGTACTGCAGGGACAGCAGCAGCGCCTTTCACGTGGTGTGTTCCTGTGCAAAGGATTACACCCTGCACGAGGATGGGAAGAGATGCATGCAAGCAGGTAACGTGGTTTGCTCAGAGTTAAGAATCCTGGAACCATAGAATGGTTTGGGTCAGAGTTATTCCTGGGCTGTTACAGGAGTGTTGAATCCTGTTCTTGGACAGAAGTCCTGCTTTTGTGTTGGGAGTTTGACATGACACCACATGACCTAAACTCACGTCTTTATTTCTGTCTGTGTTCCTTCCAGCACCATTTCCGTGTGGCCTGATTAAAGCCAGGCATGCTCTGGAGGAAGAGTGGCTGAGGCTGGAAAGGCTCCTGAGGGAACTACGTGAGCACAGGGATGATGAAGCCAAGAGGAATGAGAGCACAGTTATGCAAATGGAGCTGAAACAAAGTGCTGCTGGGGAAAATGAGACCTTAAAGGATAGCTTTGGGCAGAGCATGCACACGGAGGGTGACACAGGACAAGCGGAGGTGGCAGGGAACAAAACCCTGGTGGACTCTGTGACACAGAAGCCACTGGGGGCTGGTTTCTCTGCACACAGTGAGGCAGTGGCGGTCACTGCCAAGCCTGGCAAGCCCGAGGGAAGCCTGGTTCTGTGGCATGAGCCCACCCAGGGCCCTGTGTGGCAGAAGGAGACCACAGAGCCTGCTGCCAGGCAGGAAGTGGTGGAAAATGCCATCCAAACAGCGTGGATCGGGCTTCATCGGAGCAGCGACTGGGGACATGTTTCAGACACACCTCAGCTTGTCCAGATAAATGTCAGCTCTAATTTACAGCACAGCAGCTCCAGGGTAATGGGAGGAACTTTGTGTCATCGTGGCCATTGCCCCTGGCAGGTAATATTTCTTGTCTGGCCATAAATACCACACAAATTGTATGCTTTTAATACTTTCTTACTTTGTCATCACTGGTTGCAGCTGGACCAGAGTTCATCAGGCCATTGTACAGTGGTTTTTCAGGGGGAGAGCCATCTAGCCACATGTATTTGTCAAACTTCTGCAGGTCTTTTTGGTGATGACACACCTTAGTTGTCTTTTTTCATCATTCCTCCCGCTGTCCTATCCAAGATACAGGTGCTTTTGTAATCCCAGCTTAACGCTTTCCCTCTTAATTCTACCAATTGGGGCTTCTTCTGCTCTGTTATTCAGATTCTTTGTTTCTCAGTGTTCTTGGTGAAAAGCTGTCCTTCCACTCCCTTTGCAATGGCTGCTGCTATTTTTCACAACCATTTTCCTATGGCCAGGTAAGATTCTCCATCAGACTGCTCAGCTTCTCAAACCTGATAACATTAAGGGAGATAAAACTGAGAGCACTCAGATATGAGGGTGGGAATCCCACCTTCATATAATAAAAGTGTTTCTTTTATTTCCACGGTCTTTTTCTGTTTTGGGGTGGTTTGGGGTTTTTTGTTTGTTTTGGGGTTTTTTTGGTGATTTTTGATTTGATTGTGTGTGTGTGTGTTTGGGTTTTTTTGGATTTTGGTTCTTTTTGGTTTTGTTTTGCTTGTTTTTGTTGGTGTTTTTGTGTGTGTGTGTTTTGCTTTTTGGGGTTTTTTTTAGTCTTGGTTTAGGGCTTTTTGTGTCTCTTGTTATTGATTTTTCACTTATACTGTCTCTCTTTCATCAGCGCACTGTTATTTAGGGGCTTGTTAACAGGCTGATCTAAACCAGCTGTGGTTAATGCCAGTGTTTTAGTCTTGTCACACAAGATGACTTTCCTGTTGCATCCATCAGGAGATATTTTACAGGGGGAAACAGGAGGCTGAACCTGTGTGGACCACGTGGCCCCTGTGCAAGCTGATAGGTTGCTACTGGGAAATTGTTAAAAGTTTAAGTCAAAATGGCTTGTGATGTAGAACATTACATCAGTTCAGGAACTCATGTTGTGCCTTTTCCCACTGTTTCATTGTTAACTTCACAGAAACTGCAGAGTACCAAAATTTAAGCTTTCCCTGCAGTTCAACACATGAAATTAACAGGTTCAGGGAGGAGTTTAATTGCAGAGAGGTGGAGGCATTACTAGAGCTTGTAATTCTGAATAGACAAGACAAATATCTAACAGTGAGCAGCATGTTTTTACTTCTTAATTTTCTTCTGTGTAGATAATGCCAAATTTTATTATCAGCAAAAGAAAAGCAACACTGTTTCTCAGTCTGCACTTACTGGCACTTTCATTTGACAGCTGGGAATGTGAAAAACTGTTCTCTATACCTTGTTCATGTACACAAATGCTGCTCTCCTCTTTTTTAACTAGAGTACCAGTGAAATACACCTTGTGTTACCCTTCTCCCACACAGCCAGAGAAATGTGAAGCCACATGATAAATCACACTTGTTTCCTTAAAGGGACACCAGTCAGCATAGCTCTAATCCTGTTGGATTTGGCAAGCCTGGTTCATCATAACATTCTGCTCCATTGTCACAGATGTGCAGCCATTTTTTTTATGACTGTTTTAACAGCCTCACTATATCTGTTGCACTGTAGATATTGGCAGAAGTGTTTTCAAGACACAGAGCTTACACCCAGCTTGCACAAGACTGATGGTGTGCACACATACACAACAGAGCCCTGGTGACATCTTCTTCTTCCTACAGGTTTTAATCCGGAATAGCAGAGACATTGGTTTCTGTGGAGGGAGTTTAATCAGCAGCCGCTGGGTGGTCACGGCTGCTCACTGCCTTGATCTCATCAGGCCACACCACGTCACTGTAGGTGAGTACAATTTGTATATTGTAGAAACACAGGGTAATCTCTTAACATAAGATGCATTTTGCACTGTACGTGAATTGAGTAAGATATGGGTAAGAAACAGATATCACATCCCACCCACCCCGGATTTACAGACCTCTTCCTTTTATTGGCGACTTCTAAGGGTGAAGGGGCTCCAGCTGCTCCCTTTTGCTCTTATGGCAATCCTGCCCATTTTGGCAAACGCATCATGCCAGGAAACTGAGCACAGCTCAGGGTGCACGTTAGAAGGAAGAAGAATTCCTGTAGTTGATGGTCTGCTCTCCAGGCAGGTTTGGTTTTTAATCAGCCTTAAGATTAGTTTCCTGCTCTGCTGCCTGCTTCTCAGTGCCTTTAACTGCTCCAGCAGAAAGCCCCCCTTTTTTGTAGCATACTGCAGTACTGGTTTCAGTGGCAGGGATTGGAACCCCTTGCAGCTTAGACACTGTTCAAAATATAGCGCTTACTCAAAAACAGTGACAGTTATTTATGGCAAAATCTCTGCTCCAGAAGCCACCTTCTCTGTGTGTGTCTGTTCCTCCAGTCCGTAACTTTGTTTTGCCCTTAAAGAGCAAACTGGGAAGCTCTATTTGTCTGATCACATGTGCAGCCTAAGAACTTACTGTCCTAGACCATGATCTGGTTTGATCTGTCCTGTCTTGGTACTAGAGGTCAAAGCAGTAATTCACTCCTGTTCCCTTCCCCCCATGGCCAAACCATAGAGGCTGTTTACAGTTTGTTTAACATTTGAACTTCTTGTGACTACAGGAGACTTTGACAAGTATCAAAGAGAGTTTAAAGAACAGAAGATTTATGTGGAACGAAGCTGGACACATCCACATTATGATTCCAATAACTACAACAGCGACATCGCCTTGCTGTACCTGAGCAGTGCCGTTGTTTTCAATGAGTATGCAATTCCCATCTGCCTTCCAAGCCCCAGCCTTGCCACCCTGCTATCCGAAGAAGGAAGAATAGGGATGGTAAGTGGCTGGGGTGCCACTCACAGCAGAGGTTCGACTCTGCGCTTCCTCATGAAGGTCCAGCTGCCCATTGTGAACATGGAGACCTGCCAGAAGTCAATGGACAGGCTCGTTACTGATAATATGTTCTGTGCAGGGCACCACACTGAAGTGGCAGATGCCTGCAAAGGGGACAGTGGTGGCCCTTTCACGGTGTCTCACCACAACACCTGGTTTCTCTTGGGGATTGTAAGCTGGGGAGAGGGCTGTGCTGAAAAAGGGAAATACGGTGTGTATACCAGGGTGTCCAACTACATCCCCTGGATTAAGGAGATTGTTGAGAGTGTAGCAGATTCCGAGAACATTTCCATTAACTTTTCTTAATGCTGTCCTAGAAATCAGGAACAATTGCATTGTTACGTTTCAGTTTCAGACGCTACACATTTCCTGGCCTTAATGGTGTAAAACCAAGGTTATCTTTAAAGAAATGTTAGGTCTGTTTACCATAAATGGTTAAGTTGTTCATTTGAGTATTACTAAAATACTTCTTATAATAAAGAACTATTCTACAGGCAACAAAGGAGATGACTGCACCTTTTCTTAATGTAAATTCTTGCCAGAAAGGCTTCTTGTTTTAGAGAGAAAAAGTGCTTTCCACTACCCAAGCCTGTATATATCTCAGAGAAACAGGCAAATAGCCCTCGATGTGAAATACCTACTCAGAAAAGGAAGTGCGTTTCTGCTAGTGATGTCTGGCCTCCAGTTCCTGAAGCACTGTGCTGAACACAGCAGTGAGGGATCTGTGAAGTTTTTTCACCAGCTACAACAGTTACCTCAGGTATAATTGAGTTTACCCAAATACAAATGTTTTCAGAAACAAAACCAAAGTGTCTATGGAATCCTGTATTACAAACTGCACTGGATAAACTGCCCAGGAGGGAATCTTCCTACTGCAGCTGGAGAAAGAGAAAAGGACTGTATGGAATGAAATACGTGTGAGCGCAGCTTATAAGGGAACAGCCAACACATTACAGAAGCGCTGAACAGCTTTTCGACCATTCTAACACAAAGTGCAGAGGGATGGTGTGTATCCACCCAGCACCGAACTGATTCACACACACATCGAAAGCAGCCTCACATACATAATACTTATATACATATTCACATAGAGTATTTAATATATATCATACTATATTAAAACAGTAATATATTTAATATATTAAAATAGAGATATATTAAATATATATGTCTATGTGGATTAATATATGTTAAAATATTATTTGAATGATCCCGGCTGCTGTAGGCTTTTTGCCAGCCGACAGGGGACCCTGCGAGCCGCGGCGGCCCCTTTTTGTAGGCGGGCTTTTGCGTCGTCGGGGCCCCCTGCGGGCAGGTCCAGACCCCTTTTTCTTGCTGGGATGGTGGGGAGATAGGGTCCCCTGTGTGCAGCGTTGTCCCCCTTTTCCTTGGTTGG
>WYDI02033195.1:0-71031 GCA_009867235.2 Psittacus erithacus | reverse complement strand
CCATCCCTGGTGGTGTTCAAGGCCAGGTTGGACAGAGCCTTGGGTGACATGATTTAGTGTGAGGTGTCCCTGCCCATGTCAGGGGGATTGGAACTTGATGATCTTAAGGTCCTTTCCAGCCCTAACTATTCTATGATTCTATTATTCTACTTTTTACAATATTCAAAAGCAACAGTTCAATTCTATTATTTCCCTGAAGCAAAATAATCTTTCTTCCCTCTGTGTTCTTTACTACCCCAAAAATCTTCCCCAAAGGATGGGGAAGAAGAATTAGCTGCTCTATAAGAGAATATAACAGAGAATGGACATCTGGGTAAGCTTGGTACCTGCTAGAGGACTTGGACGGATCTCCTCTGCATGTCATAAGCCAGCACAGATCATCTCAGCTACTACAAATGGTTTAATCCAGCACACTCAGCTCCTGACAGGAGTTTGTGGTGCTACACCAGCCTTGTGCCTTCCCCTCCTTGCCTTCCTCTCTCACCCGTGCATACATGCACTGAGGAGGACAAGTTTCCACCTCTGAGTGAAAGGTAACATCTCTTTTCTTCAGGATGGTCATTTAGAAAGTTGGTAGTTTGATCCAGGCTTTCAAAGCTCTCATGCTGTCCAACGGCTTGGCTTCCTGCTGCTCTGTAAAGCTTTGAGGTTCTTTGTTCTGTAGGGATTTGATTTTTATTCTCTCTGAGACTGGAAAAGAAAGATTCTTTTTTTAGCGTGTATCAGGGGCTGGCTTAGCAAATTAAAGAAAGGCAAGGTCATTGGTTCAAACCAAGCCATATCATTATGAAAATGCTAAGCATGATAAGAAGGGAACTAAGATTCTTGCTTGATACAAATCATTGGACCACAGAAGGGACATCAAGTCCATCATTACGTCACAGACAGAATCCTAATGTCGTCTACCATATCACCTAGATCTCTCCGCCAAAGATAGTGCAGGCCCTACATCTGCTTGGTTTATAATACCACACCATCTTCAAATTGATAAACTATTCAACTTTCTCAGCAGCCTTGAAAGGCAGGTAGCAGCTATTATTACTATTCAATGCAAGAGAAAGTTGTGTCTGACAATTACTTAGACTACAATCAAGATAGTGGTCTGAGAACAGCCTGGCTCCCAGATCTCCTCCTGACCCCTACAGCTTCCACCCAGCTCAACAAGATGAAGACTTAATCCATGTCATGAAAAAATCTATACAGTCTGCCCCGGCTGATTCTTCATATGCCTGATGCTGCCAGAGTGATATTTCATAAGTGACCTCAATAATTCTTTTACCCACTTATGTATAAATCAGAGCATTTTAGTAACAAGACTGGGATGGTGCCTACCCAGAAAGCAAGCAATCCAATCTGCTACAGTTCTCAGCACGATGACAGGAGCAGCAGCATCAGGTTGGCCCCAGCCCTGCACCAGGTCCTCCCCTCCAGCTGCTCCTTGGCTGGCCTTAGATACATCACATCATTCATAATCCGTCTTGCAACCACAGAGCGGCAAGCACACTGCCAGCACACCAAAGGGACTGGCTGCCTTTCCTCCAAAAGTTAAAAGGCAGAAGTTTATCTGTGCCTTCTGGAAATGGGTTTTAAGTTCCCCTGGGTGTACATGCACATAAACACAAGCACAAAAGCTCACTGCATGTTGAATACCAGAAAGATCACATGTGCCTTCTCAAGCAGTATTTGCTCTTTTCCTACTGTCAGCCTTTTTTCTTTCTTCCAAGATGACCCTTGCTTCTTCCTTCCAAGAGGCAGCTGCCTCCTTCCTCAGCTGACAAAAAAGGAAATATTTAATTGTTCCCTGTTGGATTTCACTGCTAGTAGCCTTTCACTGGCCAGCTGAACACACAAATCACAGCCCCACTCATTCAGAAGAAAGCAGCTTCTTCAGAGGTCCTATTTTCATCTGTACTGGGATGTCCCAGGAACACCAGATAAGGAACCCTGCATCTCAAGGGGAGTGTTTGCCTCACTAGTTGACTGTATCCTGTGATTTCTTAAAGGAGAGCAGCTCCTCTTCTCCCAAAAGATCTGCAGCGATAACCTCCATCACATCCTGTAGACTGTGACAGGGTCAAAGTCTTGCAATAGCATGGAGAGGAAGGTTTGATTTTCAGATCCAGACAGAGCTGCCCCATAGCTTGATAATGCAGGAATCAGCACACCTGGAGTGCAAGATGTGAGTCTAACTTGGGAGAACCACCTTCTGATCATGATGTGTCTTAAAGGCATGATGTCAAAAGATATGTCCCTCTGGTCTAACAGAGTGTGGCCAGTCTTATGTTTTTAAGGAGTTTGGGGTAACCAGCCAGGCAGTGGTGCTGTCTCAGCTAAAGTGCTGAAGAAGAGAAGGCTGAAGGAAGGGTGACATCTAGAAAACAGAGCAGCACCTTGTGTTGAACTTTCACGTGTCTTTCCTCTCCCCTTCTTCTAACACTTTCCCTGTTCTCCTCCACAGAGTCAGCCTCCCTTAGAGAGCAGTTAAAAATCTGCTTCTGAGCTGGAGTTTAAAAGGAAATGTTATGGCAGAGTCAAAGTTTCAGTACATGCTAATTTGAAATTAATTCCAGTTCCAAAACACTCCCTGAATTTTCTTTAACTGCACAGCAACAGCTTCCATTGCCTGCAGAGTAAATATGCCACTTCTCAGGCCAAGCCAATTTTCCAAGTAAACATTACTGGGCAACAAAATAGTACAATTTTTAACAGACAGAACTGATGAAAATGTGTGGGAAAATAAAGTAAAAAATGTTACATCAACATTTGCAAACTTCCCCCTTAAACAACACACACACACACAAAATAATTCTTACAAATGGCCATATACGTTTGGACGAAACTCAAAAAATGGAAATAGGAAATCTTCAGTGACCACCAGAGGGCTCTGGGTGCGTGTAAGAAACTATCGGCTGAAGTCGGTTTCTTAATTCATATCAAAACGCCTGTGTAATGCTAAATACCGGGCAAGTCTCCCCATTCATTGCATCTCCTCCTATGCAATTGAAAAAAAAAATATCCCAAGAGGAAACATTTTTCTCAATCTTTTTTTTTGAGAAAATGCCCATGAACTCTGCTCCAGTAATACAACTGCTGCCTGCATGCCTTCACGTGCAAGAGAAGCTGCCTTTCATCTTCTGACTGAATATCAGAAAATAACAGACACTGCAGAACACAAGAAGAGGGGGAGGAAGGGGTGGGGGAGGCAAAGAAAGGGAAAAGAGAATGTTTTCTTGGGAAAGCATCATTCATGCAATATGTAGGGCATCTGTCAACAGTTCTCAAGGTGCTGCACATAGATTCACACATTCCCCACCTGTCTAGGGGAAAAATGTGATCCTAGACCCTCTGAATGTGGGAGAAGACATAAAGAAAGATCCTTCACAGCATTTTTAGACCACATGCTGGATGCCAGCAGCAATAACCAAGCTGTATAACATGCACTGTTCCACTGGAAAGAGTGGAATTGGGCCAGTTTCAGCAGGACCAACAGAAATAGCTGCTTTCCTGCCCCAGGAGATACCTGCACTTTACTGCAGTGAGTAATGCTCTTTGGTGTGGTTTGGAGTAGCTTTTATTTGACTTCTGCTTCTTTCCAAGGATACAAATTTCCCCCCTGAGAAGCCCAAGGGATGTGCAAGTAAATCAACTAATCTGGAGAAATGGACAGTCATGTGTTCAGGACTCACGCTGCTTGGGAACCATAAGAAGATCAATGAGATGCTCCTAAGGGATTATGTCTTTTACCTCTCAGTGATTTTTGTGGTGATTCTGACACTTGCTTGGAGAGGTGGCATTTAATCTTTAAACTGCTGACAGAACTGAGGTCTCAGGGTGAAACTCAGCCATATGCTGAGCAGCAAATACTCTTACTGGTGCACCTCCTACCACCTGCTATGGCTGCAGATGATGAAGACAGAACATGACCACTGTGGGAATGATCAGTAACCACTATTCTTTACAATATCAGGTTAGTTAGCATTTACTGCTGTACTTTCTCCCAACTTTTCCAGGCAGAGCCATGTCCCTGTATCAGCTCCTAAGTGCCAAAATCCAGAGAAGACACAGAGAAAGGGAAGGTAGTTTGCATTATCTAATGCTCATTGAGTCAGTCTGCAGTGCATAAACTGAGACAACAGCAAAGACAGTAATTCCTGCCCCTGGACTGAGCTGCCTCTCACCTTTCTGTGTTAGAAGGAACCCCCACCCAGAACAATAAGGAACAAGAATGTTGCTTGCTTAAGCTAAGTTGGGTTTTTCAAACTGGAGCTGGAATGATAGACATGAGAGTAGCTCATATCTGCAAAAATATCCAGAAAGCTGAAACTGCAGATAAGCCATTTATTTAAAAAAGAAAAAAAATTTCCAAGAGAGGTAGACATCTCCTCACCAACCTTCTTTAACTAACTCTTTCCTGGAGAGGTCTATAGATCACATGAGAAGCCAACCTTAAGCACATGTATCTTTTCTAAATCTGATTTGGTATCTAAATTACAGATGCTGAAACTCAGGTGTTCTGCAGTCCAGGGAAAGTGAGATTATTTCCATTCCATAGCCACTATCCACATGGATTATTGTCACTCTGTCACTATTGCTAGAAACTGTAGTTGGAAATCTTGCCAAAACCCAGCACTGTGCTAGCTGAGGGTACATATACTGCCACAAGTCTATAACCTGTGGGACTACTTGAAACAGTTAGCACAGAGGAGTCTTCCAGTTTGATTTGCTTCAAAGAAAGTGTCTACCTACACTTCCGAGGAAGGATCCAAAAGCAGACAAGGCAATAAACCCAGGAGGCATCTTGCATAGATATCCATCAGGTTTCTATTCTTAGAATGACTCTAGCATAAAATGTTCCCCAGTTTGTCTTGCTAATGAAGACAGTTCTTAAAACCGGACATGATGAAAGATGCCGTCACAGAAAAAGTGTTATCTAGGGTGCCCAAGAAAGCACATGTGCGAAAACAGCATGTGTCACAGTGTATAAGCAAGCAACACCACTATGCTCATCAGTAATATCTCTCCAAGAATCCAAGCAGTATCTCCTGAAGTAGCCCAGCTTCAGTTACTCAAGGGGTATGGAAAGTACTGATGATTGCATTTACTAGTGAGGGCATTTTCCAAAATGTCCAAATGACATAAATGTCTAATTCCCATTTTCAAATTTGAACTAGAGACAGGTGATGAATGTGAACAAGGTGTAACATTCATCAAATTAACTTTAGCTATCTAACAACTAGGCATTTCAGTAAAACTAATCATTTGGGTTCCCTCTGTAGCAAAAGCAGAGAAACAAACATCCAGAGGGCAATTCAGTGGGTCTGATCACAAGTGGGTAATATTACTCACTCATTACTCTGTAAGATGGATGCATATCTCTTCTTGCTGTGGTTACAGCATGACCTCACTGGAGCATGCTGTTGATTCATGTTTCTCTCCCTGGCTGTGAAAGGACTCCAAACAACAAGCTGTGCTTAAATGCTTATCTTTTCTATGAATAAAGTTAAACTAGATAGGCCCACCCCCCCTTTCTATCACTGTGTTAAAATATTTTGCTACAAAAGAAACAGAGGCAGCTATTCTAGAAAAGGGATTTCAGGAGATACTAAGAAAAATCCTCCCTTTAGCAGTTTTGAAATTGAAATAAGAAGAATAGATATTTCAGCTGTTCTGGCACAAAAAGTTGATAACAGCATGGCACTTTTAAAGAACTCAGAGATGACAAGACCGATATTCTAGAAGTGATTCTTCAGTTTCATTTTAAAAAGTCCCTGAAGAGGAAAAATCAGAAATACTGCTTTTCATTCCCACTCACCAGGAAAAATGTCAGGAAACATCGACTTTGGCAAAACCAGACCTTCCAAGTCCCAGCAAAGTCAAACCTACAGCCAGCACTATCACAGTGCAGAGGCAGCTCCTTAGGAGGAATTATTCTGCAAGTTCACTGTTGAACTGTGCAGTTCATTTACATATGCAACATGGCAGAAACCTTGCAACAAGCAAGAAGACTTGATAATAGATAGTCTACCCCAAGATGGTGAGAGTTGTGGTCAGTGGGCTGAATTCAAACATATGGAATATTGGAGATGCCACAAGCAACACGAGCTGAACAAAAGCAGACATGGGATGACCATATATGCCCAAGCAGAACTAGTCTGCAGTTCTTGAGTACTCCTGGATATACCCATCCATCCCTCCATAGCATTCTTAAGAAAATCTTGCTTTGCCTTCATTCTATACAAAAAAAAAGAAAAATAAAAAATGCTTTTTGCTAGAAACAGCAAATCTATAAATTTGGTAACTAGAGATAGGAGCAGCTTAAAGAATGGCTGCTTGAAAAACTTACTGTAAAATGCCTCTCAGCAACAAGCAGTATTTATCCCAGAGGAAATAAAAGAAACTACCCCCTCTGGCTGCTCTTCCTGCAGCCAAGGTTATATTGAAAGGGGTGAAAGAAAACCAGTAGCTCTGCATGTCAGGTCTTGTCTCAGGGGCATGGCTGAGCAGCGGAAGGACAGGTGAGGTTAGGAGCAGCACAATGATCCTCTATTGCTACTCATAGTGACTGCGGACAGCCTGATCTGACACCTGGGTTAGTCTGGCCTCTTGCCTCCTGTCTGCGCCTCCAGACAGCAAGGTAGCTAAAGAGGCACATAAATGCAGTGCTTTAGTTGGCGTTGAAGTCTACCCCATGCTGTCACCACCTCCTGTGTGGTAAGGCTTGGCTCTGTCCCCAGAGGGATGTACCAAGATACGCAAAAGTGACAAAATGCTAGCAATAAAGCCTTCCAACATCTCATATTGTAATTGGAAAAGAGAGTGGTTATATGTTCCCTTAGTCCTGGATTTTCTTGTGGATTACATCAGGTTTTAATGAGAAATGGATGCTCACATGACAACTCACACTCTTACCTTTCCACAACTCAGCCACGTGGATCCACATCTCCAGTCAAAACCCACATTCCCTCCTGTATTCCCTTCTGTCCCTGTACAGACACCAAGGCAAATAATAAATGCACCAGAAACATCACAGGCAAAGGCCTCTCCCTTACCCCATTTCCAAGGAGCATATCCCAGAAGAGTCAAAGCTGAGGTTTCCCTTAAATATCCCTCTTCCTAGTGGTGCCCAGCACATCTTCAGCATCGCTGTCCAAGCACAGCCCACCATACAGCACACAGCATCTGACTTTCCTTCAGAAGGAACATGAAGAATGGGTGAAAACCCCTTCCTGGCTCTGTAGGTCTTCTGCCTGTACCAAAGAGCCAACATTCCTCACTTCTTCTCCTTCTTCCACCTCCTTCTTAAAGAAAAACTCCACACATTACTGTAAAATTAGGACTAATGTTGCATAGAAGAAAGAGTCAGAGGTCTAGCACACATGGACACACAAAAGTGCTGCTCCACTCTTCTAACACATAATGAGTGACTTATAAAGAAGCTACAGAGTAGCCACAGGGACAGCCACAGTGACAAAGGTGGGTGTCTCACTGCACAGACCTCATATGCTGGTCTCACTGCAGCACACTGCTGTCCAGGATGTTGTCCCCAGCCGCTGCCAGCAGAGGTGACTAACGGCAGGAAATCATGACATACTGCCATGTCCCTGTTCTGTCCCTGTCCCTTCCTCCCTCAGATCCAACCTGGAGCATCCTGGGGGAAGCCCCATCTGCTTCTCATTCCAGACCATGTCATGTCATAATTATTCGTAATTATGCCTCATTTAGCTTGATGTGTACCAGATTGGGAAAGATGCCCTGGTGAGAGCGAGCATCTTGGACTGCTGCAGCAGCGAGGCGAGGTGAGAGGAAGTGTGAAGCAGAAATTAATGAGGGCGGATGCGGGGCCCTGCAGGTACAACCCTGCAGGGGAGGCGCAGCGTGGGGCTGGCAGGCCGGGGGGGCCGCAGCGCCCCGTGGCCCGGCCAGGCCCTGCTCCCCTCCTACGCTACAGGCTCACTCGCCGCACCCTCTGCCGCCCGCACGGTGGCGCCCGCCGCACCCCGGTGGGAGCACGGCTCGGGCCCTTTGCGGCCCAGGGACGGGCGTGAGTGCAGCACCTTTCCCCGCCTTGGGGCAGAGGGGCTGCGGGCGCGTCCTGATGGAGGGGTGAGCAGTCCCGGCCCCTCCTGCCCCTCGACCGCTCACTAATCGGCTGCTCTTCCAGAAGAGAGGCTCGGAGCGTCCTTCTCCCCTGCGCCCACACCAGGGTCCCACTAAGTCCCAGATGGCCAGTGGGTCTGATGGCACAAGTTCATCCTGGTCCACTCCTCCAACGCAGGGGACACACACACAACAGGTAGCTCCAAAATTAAAGCTGCAAAAGTAGCACTACCAAGACACTGGCTAGGGGCACAACACTTTCCAGCTTCCTGATGGAAAGCCTACATAAGTGTTTTTCAATGGATGCACTTGTCTTACTTCAGGAAAGCTCCACTCCCTATTTTTCCACACATCAGCATCGCCTGCAGATGCCCAGGTATGCACAGCACCCTCAGCTGACACACCGGCAGGCATGCTGAGTTCAAGGCAGCTGATCCTCAAACACGGGTGCTGGGAACCTCATGGATCACCATGGACCCTGGCCGACACCTTCATCCTTGTGCATCAGCCATAGGTGGAGGCTGAAATGCCGCCTGCTAACATGTGGGGACCAGCAGCATGTTAAACACGAGAAGGTCTAAAACCAGCAGGGATGCTGTTCAACAGAGGTTCATTTGGAAGGGGCACTTCCTGCTCTGCATCTCTCCGGTGCCTGCTCCACATAAGAACAGTGAGGAATCCTGCTTCAAAGGCAACTGTATAACAACAGCATCACTGTGACCTAGTCAAAAAGACATTTTGGGGCAGGGGGAAATCAACCAGCTTGGGGACAAAACATAAAGAAGTGGTGTCTTTACATGCACTGCTTACTTTCCGGAAAAAGAAAAAAAAAAACAAAACCCAACAACTTCTTTTTTTGCTGGGGTCTGAGCTCCTGTAACTAAAATGGCTGTTGGGAAAGCCAGCACTCTACCGCATTCAGCAGCAAGCTGCATCTCTGAGCCTATGCAGGCATTGCATCTGCAAAGCCATTAGCCCTCCCCTTTGCCTCTTTTTCCTCCTCAGAATCCACCTCACGAAAATCCCACCAGGGAGGCAGGCCTGCCTGCAGCCTGTACTTCTCCCAGCTCACCGCTCTTCTGTGCAGCGCGAGAGGGTCACATTCCAGAGGGAGGGAGGCAAAGCCACCTGCAATGCAAACAAGCAGCTGCGGTGGGAAGAAGCTGGGCAGTGAAGGAAGGATGATTTACTGACACAGGCTGAGCCAACATAAACACTTATGATACAGGTGTTTGTGCTCTAAGAGATTGCTTGACTTCATTCAACTGTTTTGTAAACTGATTTAGTTAAATCTGGGTAAAACCGGTGTTTAAAATAACCCCAAACAGTGTTTTAAAAGTCATTAATAAAACATATCACCCTGAAACAAATACATATTATGAAGGCTTTCTTTTTTGCTGACAGGATATATCCTTTCTCTCCATATTTCTTTTCCCCTCTGTTCTTTCCTTTAGAGGTTGTGCATTCTCCTGTGCCATGACTGTCCCTTTCTTTCTGTACTGTACAAAAATAGGGGTGTCTCCCTTCAAAAGTGTTCAAGTCCACTTCTAGCATTTCTCACTACTGTGCAAGTAGAGATGGAAAGATGTTGGTTCATTTTTATATAACCTCCAATAAGATTCAACCTGAAACAATATTTTTAAGCAGATTTTAAGCAAAGTAGTTTATGGTGGATCCAGCCAGACCCCTTTCATTCTTTCCAAACTGACCTCCTTTATAGTTCGTAGTTATTTAATCACTCTGAAAAGATGTTCTTATTTTTCTTATTTTCAGCAAGGTCACTTTTTTAAAAACAATATTTGTACTTTTCAATATTTGTACCTTTCAGTATTTGTAAGTCCTATTCCAAAATCGCCTAAATCGAGTCTTTAGCTGTGTCAAAAATTAACCATTTCAAAATCCCAAGACTTTTTTGCGAGCTTGCCCCAAATGCCCAATTAATTCCATGTCCTTCACCCAAACTCCTTCATTTTTTAAACAAATGCATGATAGAGTTATAAAACAATAAAAATAATAAGACAAAATTACTGTACTCCTAGCAGAAGTCACCAACATTAGAACTAGCATAGGTCAAGTCTTCCCCAGACACACCCTCTTTTGTGACCTTTGTTTCATCCAGAGGAGATTTGGCAAGTGAAAACAATGCATTGAGGGTGTTGAGGAAGACTTCATGCATCAGGTGGGCAGCTCTGAAGAGTTAGGAAGGGCCTGGGAGGTGGGTACAGAAGCAAGGTTGGCTGAGGCTGGTCTGCAGAGGTGACAAGAAGCACTTAATCTCTGAGCCAGCAGCGTGACAGCTACAGGCTCTGGTTGAAAGAGGCCGGCAGTGCTGAGTTGGGATAGAGTAGCTGGAGGATGCACCTCTAACTGGGACTCTGGCTTGGTGGGTAGAGGGACATCTACTGCCTGCTCCTACTGCAGTCAAACTGCAGGCACAGGCAGCTTCCTTCTTGCCTAGAAAGCACACTGGCCTCCTGCCCCAGGTCACACAGCTCTGCTGGTTTATACTCTGGAAGATGGACAGCCCCAGAGCACAGCCTCATGGCACGTCACTATTACAGAAGGGCACACAGAACCCTCACGTTGCTGCCCTCTGAAGAGCACAGACCTCCACCTAAGGAACCCAGTGTGCACACAGCATGTCCTGGGAAAGGCTTCACCCACATGCTCCCTGCTGTCCCAGATTCCTGCTCTTTATCAGTCCCAGAGCCCCTTTCCACTGCAAGATGAGGCTGCAGACTGGCCCTTGTACCAGTGCAGCGGTTGGCTTCTAAAAGCTGTGCCAGTAAGGCTGCTCTGCTCCAAAGGACACATTCAGAGGAAGCCTTATGTACGTTTGGCAGGGACCATAGTCCAGAACCATCCAGCCTGGTGACATCGCTGGAGGCCTTACGGGTAGACAGTCCAAGCCAGGATTTATGATTGTTTACCTTGACATCCATTTGGATACACTCCAAGTGTAGACAAGGGATTTAGATGTACAGATTATTTGCCCTCATGGCACCAACACACAAACACAACTACTAGGAAGATTAGAGGCATTCCATCTGCTTAAACTGCTCCCCTTTTCCTGCCAGCACTGATCACTGATAACCCTGATGATGAGGATTTAAGGCCCAGTGCCACTAACTGTGTCTGGCCCAAGGTGATGATTGCATTTCCCATGGGACCAATTTCCCAGCTCTGTGCAGTCCATTTCTTCTCATCTCATTGCAGAAGTAGTCTCACCTCTGCTGGTGGGGCTCTATACCTCAGCCCCCAGCAGTGGTCCCCAACAGCTCTTGTGCAAGGCACTGGGCAAAACTGTAGCAAAAAGATGGTTCTTGCTTTTTTATTTGGCTGTTTAACCTAATTGAGATGATCCAGATCATGAGAAAAAACATCAGACAACAGAAGGAATTACAGGAAATGTAGATCTTAGTTGTCGTTACACAACTGCAAGTTGTTATGCTAGTTTTATTCATACTTTGAAATGTCACCTCTTTGGGCTGTGGCCAAGAATAGTTTTAGTTCATGCTGGAAAAATAGAGGCTTTGACCAAAAGTATCTTTACTAAGCTTTAACTAAACCACTTGTTATCAGTAATCACTACAAAATTAGAGACACTCTGTTCAGCCCTGCATCTTTGGAAAGAAACACAATAAATAATTATGAGTTTGCAGTGCAATTACATAATGGTTTAGTCTCAAGCACTTTCCTTAGTGGTAGACAATTCTGTCACTAAGCTGTGAACTCAGAATGTGGTTTAGCACTTTTGGCTCCTGTATCATTTGGATCTGGGGAGCAAAGCCTTCCATGACTTCAAGTGCACACCTTTGTCTTGGGAGCGTGTTCCACGGGCTCTGTGGGAATTTCACCATTGCTGAATCCATCAAACCCTTTTTTCTAGCCCAAGTTACAGTCTCCTAACCAAATAATGACTTAGCTCAGCCTGACTCTGAGAGTGCAGATAAGAACACAGCAGAAACTAATCTCCCTGGGAGGCAGTCACACATATATGCTGTGCTGTTGCACTTTTAAGCTTTCCAGCAGTGCACGCATTGGGCTTTGGTAATGTTTCCCCTCTCACCCTTCTCGAGTGGGCCAATTGCTGTAGATGATGGGGAGTTAGTGATGATGGTTGATGAATGGTTTAGGGCATGTGTTCCCATGCTACCAAAGACCTGAATCATAGGAACTCCTTCCTTTTATTCTTCTCTCTGCAGTAGGCCCAACACCCATTAAGACTGGTCATTATTCATCTGCTGTCTTGTGATCTCATCTCAGTATCTCAGCTAGGAGATCCAGCTCCCGTTCTTATTCTTGGCAGGTAAATGTAGTAACCCTGTGCATTCTCTACTGCTTTTTGTCCTAGCTTACTCTTTTTATGGGTCAAAGGATGCCTTCAGTGCTGTCCAAACCCCTGCTGTATTCAAATAAATTGCCTTTTTCTTTTTTTAATCTAGAAAACACTGTTTGCCCTCTAGGGCTAACAGCTATTCCCACACACTCAAAAGCAAAAAAATCCAAACACAGTAAATACTTTGCAGTCAGCTTAGCAGGTAAAAGCAAAGGTACCCAAAGCTGTGCTTGTAGAGGGGCAGAGACAGAGTGGAGGGAAGCAGTGACTAGGGGATGTGCTCATAATGATGTTTATCTGAAGTGCAGCCCCTGAATGCAGAGGGGATGTACTATGATGACCATCAACATAAGACTATTTTCTAGGCTTTTCATGAAAGTTTTCATGAGACAGGAGTCACCTGTGGACCATAAGGGAAGAGCTATAGTGAGACACGCATTGTTTAGATGGAACTGCAGGGCTTGTTAATGGAATGGTCTATGTGAGGAAACAGGCAGCTGCACTGCATAGTGAGGACCCTCTCTAAAGCTCAGTGCTTAACTGCTCCTCAATCTCTTTCATCTGTTGTGCTGTTCAACAACTGAGACTCCAATAACTAGGTACACTCAGCTCTATGCAATGAAGCAAAGAGGCTGGGGCTTTAGGTTTCACAGCAGAGGCTGTAAGGCACTGAAACTGCAGAGATGGAAATCATTGCTGTGAAAGCACATTTCATCACTTTCTTCCCATGAGTGGAAATCCTTACGCTTCCTGCCTCCTCACCCCCAATACCCTAAACGACATTCGACTGCATTGTGTAACAGGGAAAAACTTAACCTGCAAGACAGGTAGCAGGGCATCTTCCTCACACTTAGGGAGATCTTTTGGGCACAAGCAAAGGAACTTTGCATCACACAAAGCAAATTGCTATTTCTGAGTTGGATTGTCATAGAAATCTGAAGCCTCAGATGACAGAGATAAGGAATAAGAGGGATGGATGGCAGAGAGACAGTCAGGTGAGATGAGAGAACAATTTTGTGGGTTATTTTTTGTTTGGGTTTTGAAGAATAAGAACATTGCACTTCCAGCATATGGTGCACAGTAAATGCTGAAAAGCCAAACAGAGGAAAAAGGGGAAAAGTCCCTGAAAACCTTCAATACATTATTGAAATATGAAAAGGAAAAGGTTTTGTTTCCATGGCAACAGGTCCTATGGTGCTTCTGCTGGAGCAGTCTACCAGAGAAAGAGAACTTTCCCTGTTAGGAATGCTGGTGAAGTGGAAGATAACTACAGCGAACCCTTCTCTCAACTGGGCGCATTTGCAAATATTCCACGTGATGTATGTAAGTGCTCAGATGTTACACAGCCCCCAGAAATAAGTGTCTCATAGATGACAGAGAGTGAGCTCCTGAGCATGTGTAGGTGCCTGTCACAGGCCAAATGTCTGTGGAGGTTTGAGTGCCTTGTGGGTTATTGCCCTTTCACCATGCTTCTTCGGTGTATGAATATGACCTGTGGTGTCAAGAGAGAAACTTAAGAGTTAAAATCCTTCCTGACTTCAGATTTTGGATTATGAAGTTGCAGTTCTCTTCCCAGATAAGAGGACTTTGTTCCCATCTATCTTCTCCCATTGCCTGCATACATATATGTCAAAGCTGAAGTGCTCCATGGCAGCTGTTTTGCCACAGCATCACGGCATGAAAGAATTCAAGAGAAAAAGGAATATGAAGCAGGAGAGGGACCTTATGAGATACGGAAGATACTGATATAAGAAGAACTGGAACAGGACTCCAAGCATGGCTTCCATCCACTTGCAAACAACATCATTAGATCAGCACTTACTAAAAATAATCATCTTTAATACTGAAACTATCTGTCTAGGGTATGGTCATGCTCAGAAGCCCAAAGAGAGACTGTCACACATTTTATAAAGAAACTCCTTTTTTCCAAAGAACTTAAAATCCAAGTGGGTAAGAGGAAGATTCAGATATCTGTATTTTGCACATAGGAGGGAGGAAGTGTAAGAGGTTAAAACACCTTGTCTAAAGTTGCACTGGAAGTCTGTGATAGAAGCGATTGAACCTACAGCTCCTGACCTTCATCCAAACATTTAATGATACGTGTATCTGCAGAGTCACATTTCCAGTTGAAGAACTCAGCAGATGCAGCTCAGCTGCTGGGACCCAGCATAATCATGCAGGTGCAATAAATACAGGCAGCACAACAGCTCAATGGCAATGGGGATGTGACAGATACTCCTCTGCCCACCATGGTTTCAACAAAGTTATTTTCCTCCCAAACTAGAAAGAGCACCAACTAAACAAAATAAAAAATAACCCAGCATGTTTCAGCCATAATAGCATATTATATAGAGGAAGCAGGAGAATATTTACCAGCTAGAAGATATCTCCACGCTGATCAGCTGCAGTATAGTCACTTAAGGCAGCAATAAACCACCCTCTCCTGTATTTTAAGGGCCAGACTCTGAAAGGACATGCTAGGCAAATTTTCTGTTGGACAGGTCTATCTGCTGTGCTTCCTCTTCTTCTTGCTTTCACCTGGCTAACTTTTGGGAGAGAAAACATGGGGAGGAGGCAAATGGAGACTGAAGTGTGCCAATAGCTAGAGAAAACAAGTACATGTGCTCTCAGGTACCAATGCCAGGATCAGCAGCAGCAGGTGAATGTTACAAAACTGTGCTCCACATAAGCAGTCTTAGCACCCCTGCATCCCGAAGGGAAAAACATATATAGGTGTTAGGGCTTGCACAGCAGTTTCCTTTCCTTACTCTGGGGAAGGAGCTGGCAGTAAATGTCAATCACAGCCTGAAGCTGGCAAAGCAGTTCTAGAAAGCAGACCAGGCAAAGACCAGTGGCCATAGATAACATCCTCCCATTGCTCTCTGCAGCTTTACATTATGATGCTTCCCCTCTTTAGTGCTACAGACTGGCATCCAGCCCTTCTTTCATCACACATAGTCAAGTGCCATTCACTCACCCCTGACAAACTATAAGAGCAAAACCCATGTGGTGTCTTGTCCATTCTGGTTTCATGTTCTTCTCCAGGCACCTACCATGAATTTGTCTTGCATACTCTCAGAACACACAAAATCTAGACATCTACATCTATGTGTGCACAAGACTCTGGCCTCCATCAACCTCTTATCACTATAGTCATTAAGGATAGCATAACATTACCCACCACATTACCAAAGAGGTAGATTTCTTTCTCTGATCAGTCATCAGAACAGCACTGTGGCCATTTGAAAAGGTGCAGATTTTGAGCCAAACATGTCTTTTTAATTTCTTTTCCTTGCAACATTCTCCATGCAGAGTCAGAGAAAATCTGCAGGGTTTTTCTGCAAGGCCCCTCTGCAACATCCTGCAAAGCTGCAGGAAGGTGATCCTGGACAAGCATTTTCAGCAGCCCTTAGAGGTATGGCAGTGACACAGGGACAGTCACAGCAAGACACAATGCAGGACTCAAAGAGAACACAGAGAATCAACAAATGCAAAAGGACTGAATATTCCACACATAACACAAAGATGTTGTAAGTGATCTGCCTCATAGCTCACCTCAGATCTCCACATTTAGGTATAGGTATCACATCCTCCTGGGCCCAACTCAAAAAGTTCACATTAGAGTTCAACATGCAGGACTCTGGAGCACAGGAGAAGCAGCAGCTGGAATAACCCTGAAGAGAAGGGGAGCAGGGCTTTCCTGTGAACACCCCAGGCATGCAGTCTTTCCTAACTCAACACTGAGGGCATCCCAACTGGCTGGCTTCAAGTTAACATAGCACTGTGATTCTCATCTGCACAGTACTAAATTATTCCTTCCTATTACTCCTTTTCCCTGCAAAAGTTAGAGAAGCATATGGGCCATCTGAATATTTGGTGGCTTTACATAGCCCACAGGCTGCTGTAAGTACAGAATTGGTACTAGCTCACACTAGTGTGATGCGCTCTACACTGGAGACCATATGAGGAATAGGAGTCAATGTACAGCCTTGCGCACAGCCTGCCCAAAAGGAAAAAGGATTTTCATTAGTTTCTTTCTGCTAGAGGAGCTGCACCCATCCCATAACCATCTGTCCTAGTTCAAGCTAATAAGTGGGCAGAGATCTCAGTGCCTTCTGTGAGGACACCCCACCACAGCTGTGTACCTAGATAAAGCACCAATAGATTATGGATGTGAGGCAGAAAATCATTCCTACAGCTCAATTTGCAGGATAATTTATAGCATCTGCTTCTGAATTCAGACAAGAGTAATGCTGCAGCCTTTCTAAGTTGCTGCTCTTGCTGCATGGTTGTCACCATCTTCTGGCTGTTCTGGAAGCTTCTATGAAAGGGAAATGCATTAAGGGACCTCAAACTGGCTATTAGCAGACACTTGTCCAGATTGCAATAGAGGTCATAGCTTGTTTGTTTGCCCTCAGTCTCAGAAGAGGAATCAAAGACTGAAATAGTGTGACAGAGATGATATTTCTGCTGTCACTCGACAGTGCTGGAAGGATCAGCAGTCAGGTGTAGGAGGCAAAACAGGGCACCATAGTCTCTCTGGTCTCACATTAGTAATCATAGTAGAAATGGCATTAATGTGTCAAGGGAAAGTGACTCATATGTGTTTTTCCTGTGTCATAATCTCAAGATAGGACATCCTCTTTGTGAACCTGCCATACATTGCCAGAGTGCACCAGGACACCCTATTCCTTAAGTCACAAAATCTTTCAAGCCTTAGTGGTGTAGGGTTATACTCTCCCCTTGCCTATACCTGGCTGACTGAGGTACAGATTAGTATCTCTCTTTCGCAGCATATGCTTGCCTCTCTTGTTCTTTCTCCTGTACACTTCTTCCTCAACCATATCACAGTTGCCAACTCCCTGTGAATACTCAGTTTCTCACCTGCAGTTGGACCCCAGTTCCTACTGACAAAAGGTAGGGAACAAGGTGCTACTCCCCTTCAAAGATAATAAACCCCAGGGTATCTGTCTGGTCATACCTGATACCCACTCAGAAAAGAGACAAACAGAGAAGCAATCCAGCCTGCCATGGTAAACACACTTTCAGAACCTGACACCTTTAACTTGGATATCTTTAAGTATAGGGTAAAACGTCCTTTGGAGTTCTGCATATCCATGGCTTGGACACAGGATTTACAGAAGATGTGTCCCCCTTTCTTCAGTAGATGATTGCACAAGGATAACACAAGCCCTGCCACGTGGGCTGGGGCATGCTGAGGTAAGTTGTGGTTCACACCAGGATTCAAACTGTGCCTGAGCCACTCAGGCAGAGCTGCCCAGTGCTGGCTGTCCTGTGGTCAGCGCCTCCTGCCAGAGAAGGACCAGACAGACAGCAGCAAGTGCTGCCATGCTGCAGGACACTCCTCATGGTGCTCCTGCTGCCACTGGCCTTCCCTCCCAGAGCCCATCTGCTCCTCTTCCTCCCCCACTCCCTCTCATCTTATGCAAAGCAGCTCATTAGTCCCATTAGCAGCCAAGCACCATCTCTGATTGTTCATCAGTGATTACTTTGTCACCCTCCCTCCCTCCTGTTGAGCCTCATTAGTGCTGCTAGGAAGCAAGGGAGCTGTTGGGATATTTATAGGAAGGGTGGGGTGTCCTTTACACTTTATTGCTGTCTAGTACTCTTTCTCCACTCACCACATGTCTTCTTACCCCAGACCTCCCCAGAAGCCTCCTCTTAATATGGTTGTTATCCAAGGGGTATACTGATACTGGGAAAGACTAGACTGGTGGTTTGGAGAAAAGGAAATGAGAAAGGCAAGCTGGAATGTCTGTAGCAGCCCACAGATGAATGCAAGGAGATCATCATGTGCACACATCCATCTTGGGGATGTATGTGCCCCAGCTTCAAGCATGGCAACCTGCACATGTGGTACTGTGTCAGAGACTAGATGTGAATGTGCCTCTATGCAGAACATCCACCTCCCTGCCTGTAAGCCGATGAAGAGCTGTACCATGCTCCCAACAGCCCCATACGGAGTGATGCCCTTGGTTACTTACAAGAATATTCTTCCATCTGCACTTCATCATGGAAGCAACTAGACAAAGACTAATCATTCATTCTAATATGGGGGAGAATAATCTTTCTGACAGCAGGAAATACTCAGCTTCTCTGGGAGGAGAAGAGAAAGTGTGGGGAGGAGGAGAAGGCTGAATAAAAATCACAGAACAAGGAGAGGAGGAGGAAGGAGGAACAAAATTCTAAATCAGTTACCTAGTACAGACACCTTTACGACTTCATAAATGGAATATGCTTGGTGTCAGCAATCTGTGCCTTACAGCATCATGAGGATACTTCTCCCTAGTCAAAGCTGCAGGCCCCATTTGTGCCAGCAGTCAAACCGGGTGACATTTTAATACCACTTTTCATCTCAAGATTGCATCTTCCTTCCAAAGGGTCCCAAGGAGTATTTAGAACCTTTCCAGACACATAATTCATGTCTTGCAGCACTGAAATTTAGCCTGTTCCTGGGAAGGATGAGCCAGCTCCACCACTGTGCAGGAGTTTTGCACAAAAGCAGTGACAGTGCCTGTGTCCCTCTGAAACTGCACAGTACGCATGTGCATGAGGAGGGGGATTTCAAGGTAGCATAATGCAACTGCTAAGTGTGGAAGCTGGCCAGGAGCTGTAGCCAACTCCTCAGCTAATATGTAGGTTAGCACTGGGGAGCTGTAAGAAACAGCACTGGCTATTCAGAGCATGACAATCCTCCCTCTGTTTCCCTGGTGGATCACACCCCTACAGGTGGTCAGACCTCTTTGTGTCTGGGGATGGCTCTTGAAAGAGGCTGCAAGCCAATGTTCTGACATGAGTAGTTGTTCTGGATCAATCACCAAAATGCAGGGTATTGTTCCAAGTGTACTGGACAAAATCCAAGCTTAGGAAATGGCATCACACACTTCCAAATCCCTCTTTTGGGTTTCAACCAATTCCTACTATTTTCCTTTCCCCTTCAGAATGGTGCCTTGCTGGGAACAGAGCTGTCTCTGTTCCCACTCTGCTTCTCCCCCGCTCTCCGAGTGCCTGCTCCTTGCCCCAGACTGGCATGGGTGAAATGGATTTCCTCCTGGAGACAGTGTACCTAGCAGGCTGTGTTACCCTCAGAGCTGTTCTGCCCCATGTCCTGCCCCCATAAACCCATCAGGAACTGAACCTTCCCTTCCTCAGCCACTGGACTGCTGCAACAGCAATCCAAAGCTGTTGGGGAATGTCTGCCCTTCTACACATATAATGACTCCTCCCTTTGGCTCTCGAAGTAGCAGAAGCAAAGCATTTCCTGCCTTCTGCAGCTGCAGGCCATCATGCATACAGTATTATGTTTGCATATCTCCTCCACCTTCTTCATTGCTGCATCTCTTCACTTTCAGCTAATTTAATTGACTACTCTGGTTAGGAAGTATCATGGTTTCTAGGCACCATGAGTAATACTTAGCATGATATCGCCATTTTCACATCCCAGAGCTGTACAAACATTAACTAATGCTAACTCTAATTAACTACAACTCACTGGAAAGTAGGTAAGCTTAATATTAGCCCCATATTTTAGCTGATAACACTAAGACTCAGAAGGCTCAAGTTACTTGTCTCTGGTGTGGAGCTGAGTTCAGCAAACGGACCTGGATGAAAATGAGCAGATGTGTTTTCTGGGCTGTTTCACCATCCTGAGGGATATCCTGACCTCCCACAAAACATACATTTGCCCCAGCCATATCTTAGGAGCTGAGGACAGGTTGCCTCAGCCTGCCATGCCACAGCCCCCTGGAAGTGCCTGTGCAATGCTCAAGCAGTTAAGAACCCCTTCCCTTCACCTGGGAGGCTGGTGGTGCCTTCACCTGCTGCTATCTCCCCCAGAGGATCCAACTGGCACACACAATGCCACCAGGCCCCAAGAAGCTTTCCTACAGCCACAGTCAAGCAATACTAGGGCATAAGCTGCCCCCTTTCTCCCATTTTCTTATCTGAAAGATGTCGGATGAAATAGCAAAAGTCTGTACTGACTGTGCTAGAAGCCATATTATGGGTGGAAAGTGATGCTCTGAAGTCCTACCATGGTCCAGTTAGCAGTTGCTGGAGAATATGCAGTTTTTAAATGCTTTCTTTAAACAAAGCATGCCCTTTGTGCAGGGACATTTCAGTTTTAGATATTGTAAGTCACTGCTGTGCTATTCTGTCCACAGAAACTGCCTGTGCTTTTCATTCTTTCTTGATTGTTCTTCTCCACTAAAATCCAAAGCTATCTTTAGCAGTTGAGAATCAGGAAAAGTCTTTCCTTCTTTTATTCTTTCTCCTCTGGTTCATAGTAGACTTTTCAGCAAGGTCATCAGAAATACTGGCTGGAAGTTTGGCTTACGAGACAACGGCTAACTCAGGCAGTTAGTCTGCCTCAGAATCCCCTCAAGCCACTTCTATTAGCAGTAACCCTCACCTTCACTCCTCCCTGTCTCATCACACTCTTCTACCTGCTCTGCTGCACTACCTTCCTACCCAGATGTGGCTGCATTTCCCTTGAGGATGCAACTACTGGGGTTTCCTTCACTGCATTGCTTGCAAGGGAGCCTGAGCTTTGAGCTGAGTGGTCACTACATTTACAAAACAAGAAGTCAGGATCTCTCTCTTGCAAAAACACTGTGAAAGTTTCTCTGCTTAGTGTTGTATCTACAAGGACAGAAAAGGTTGGAGAAATATCACAGCTATTGATGAAAATAGTTTTATCTAACAGTAGGAATGGACAAGAAGAAATGACAAAGGTAGTGCTGATCAGAGTTGATGATTCTTGAGTGGAACAGGATGACACTCTGCAGGCTTCTTTCTTTGTATCGTTTTGCTACCATATAAACCTGGGGAGCACTTGAGTCTGGAGAATTGTAGGCAGCTCAGGCCCCTGCTCCACAGGAGGGCAGAGTGTAGTCAGATTGGGCATGGAGAAGGTCAGTTAAAATGGCCAGAGGAATGGAGCAGCCAGCTTGGGAGGATAGACCAAAATGGCTAGGGTCTTTGCTCTGGAGGATATTAGCAAGCTTTACAGTCATCAAGGCCATAGGACATTGAGAGGTGGGCTGCTGGGACCATTGCTCTGACTTGGTGGGTCATTACATTTTAGGTCCCACCGGTATCATGCATAGCAAGTGTTCTTTCACAGAAGCCCAGCCAGTACAGACACATATCACACAAATGAAAACCTGCTGCTGTCCCAGGGGTTTGGGTTTGCTTATTTTCACCCTGGTTCTTTTGCTGAACTCAGCATCAGCCACCCTCTGCTTCCAACCCAGTCACATGTCAGTGTACACTGTGGGCAGACAGTGGGACAGACAGGACCCAGGCACCCTCTAAACACTGGCTCTTTATACAGCCACAAAACTGCTGCAGTGTTATCTATAGCTGTAGCCTTGCACAGCAGGAGTTCTGCTTGAAGTCACCAGGGCTGTAGAAGAGCAGAAGGAATAAAGAAACCATTTTGCATTCAAGTGATGAGCATGCATCCCCACTATCTGACAGAAAAAGTGAGTAGGGACTTCACTTATGTTATCTGAGCACCCTGAGGTGCTTAGAGACAGAAGGGAGGATAAAATTGTAGTCACTTCCAGTCTCCCTGGGAAGACGAGCATTGCAACTAGCCAGTAGCTATCCACTAGCTGGGATGAAGGCTTTGCTTCTCCTTATTGCTATAGCCCAACTCTCTTTTCCTCACTGGATATATTAATAAGTGTTCAGTCTGACAGCTATCTTGCAGCTCACACATGAGTTTGGGCCAGAGTTTACAGAGAAATGAAGGAAGAACATATATAATCTCTAGAATTTCTCCCTTCTCATCTACAGCCTGCCTTCTCAATATTCCCAACTCACCTTTGCCTCAGGACTACAGCCATGCATCAGTGCTTGTTCATTCAACATATAGTTTCTGGTGACAGAAGGCATCATATGTGGGAACAGGTGGTGGAGAAAGAGAGAAGCAGAGGAGGAGAGAAAATTATCCCTCTTTCAGTTACATTCAGTATGGAGAGGAAAGCAATGTCAAATTGAGGAGCTTAAAGAATTAATTCAACCACAGGCTTTGGAGAACACATCTACCTTCATGGGGCTGCATGTGAATACTCCACATTATTCATGCAGAACATCCTTTAGGGTTTATCATACTTCAACTCCCTTGCTAGGAGCCGGGCTGCTCTGCTGTCGCACAAATCTCAACTAATGCAGGAGAGTTCAATGAGAGACCTTACTGGGGGAGATGATTTTATTCTAAACCACTGATTTCATTCACAGTCGTTCTTTCATTCCCATGTGTTCTCAGGCACCAACAGGTGCCTATGTGCTCCAGCTAGGACTCCTTGCAAAGACAGGGAGGCAAGGAACATGAGCTAATGACCCATCACAACTCCAGAGTTTCTCTTAGGCAGGTGGCCACAGGCTGGTTTTGGAGCTGCCTTTTGCTCACTTTAAGGGTTCGCAGTAGCTGTGATTTTTTGCCTCCCCACCCTCGTCCACCTGTCAGAAGTATTAGGAAACATTGTTGATTTACTCATTCTCTTTCGTCTCCTTACCATCTTTAGTGGCTTCAGGCTTGTCCTTTATCTTACCTCTTAATGGCTTCAGTCTGTCTTTTGCTTTATTCCCAATCTGGGTTTATTTTGAGCAGCTGGAAGATGTACTGTGATCTTGATAATCTTCTAGCCTAGGTGTCACCAACAGCTGTCATTCCTGTCTTTCTGCCACGTCCTCTGGTGCTGTTTATGCCCATCCGTTCCACTCTCAATTTTTCTGTAGATCTCTACAATATCTTTGGCTAAGGCACAGTCCCAGCCCACACACCTTCCATCACTATGCGTGGAAGATCCTATCACAGGACAGACATTTTTAATGCATGACATATTTAGCAAAAGAAAAGCTGTTTCACTCATTGGTGATTTTTGTGTTTGTAAGAAGCATGTTCTGACTGCACAGTAACTTGGTACAGAAAGTTTGTCAACAGGGCTTCAGTCACCCCCAAGAGACATGTGGGTGTATAGAAAACCTGTCGCTTGGTTGACCACTGTCAATCTGGACTATAGACTGGTATAACTAAGCAGTGGGAAGGGGAGAAATCCACATTTGGGCAAGTAAAAAACCTGAATCTGAGAGGTAGATTTTTGTTTTTCTCTTTTGTAATGCTGTCTGTTTGAAGATGGTTGTCTGGTGGAAAAGCTGGGCTGAGCTCCAACAGGGGGGACGCCTCGCTAGTCAGGCTGGGAACAGTTTCTAGTGAGCTCCATTTCTCAGCTCTGCATCATTGCAGCCATTTGCCATTCAGCTTCCGTGGGCTCAAGCAGAGCCATGTTCCCCATAGTCGTGGTCCACCGAGCATCCAGTAGGTTCTCCTTACAAATAAATTCAGGATCCTGCTGTGAGGGACTGTGTGAGGTGCAAATTTACTGATGAACTTGGGTGCCGGGGAGTTTCTGAAGATCCCACTGTCAGGCAGCTACATACTGTCATAAGCCTTCTCCCTAGGACTAAGGGATTTACCCTGCACACACAAGAAGCTGAGACCAGGACTGAGGTCACCACAGCTTCTTTCTGGTCCTAGACTCCATCCAATAGCTGAAGCTCCTCTGTGGGGTCTCCTTTGGCATAGCCATGGCAGCGCAGAGGTAAGACCACTCACTTCAGGAAAGATGGTTTTATTCCTCCATCCCTTAGGGTAGATGCCTAAAATACCAGGACGTTTGGGCCAGATTTACTTGTGTCAGATTTGGGTCCTAAAGCCTTAAGTACAGTCTCACATTGATGTTTGCACCACCTCACCACAGCTGCCATGTGCAGCATGCAGCTCACCTCCCCAGACACGGAGGTCAGCATGCTCAGCCCCCAGGACTTCCAAACACCTCAAAATACAGAAGCTGAGCTGAACTGAAACCAGTGGCAGTTGCATGCAACAGATTTTTAGGGATGCTATCAGATGGGGATGTTGTGGTTTACCATTAGCAGAAGAGATTGCTTATATTGTAGGAGAGAAAAAATGTGGGGTTTGTGTCTTGTTTTTTCTTCAGTGCTTGACAGCTAGTGTTAGAGTTAAGGTTACAGTGTGTGTAACCAGTGATGTTGGGTAAGTCAGATCACTGACCCTGTCTGAGTAAGGTCTAAATGACCTCTTGAATTTCTTCCAACCTAAATCTATGGTTTTGGTCCCAGATAGAGAGTCCATTTTTAGTTCTGGAAAAACTGCACTGTGAATACCAGGTTCTGAATTTATCTCATATATTGAAAACTGATTTCTTTCTTTCGCTGCAGTATTAATCCCTAAAAAAACCTTTAAAATATCTCACTTAAAATACCTGTTAACCTGGAAGACACATAGTGAAACACACATGAATAAAAGAGCTTAGATTTACAAACAAAAATAAATGAAAACCAGCAGCACCCAGGAACATACAGTGGGTTTGAAGGTTTTAGTAGAGTTAAGAACGAGTTAGCTCCCTTGTGATCAGTAGAGTAACAGGCAGTGGCTGAAATGGCTCAAATAAAATGCAGCTATTTTGGAGGCAGTGAGCCTTTACTTCTCCAACAGCCACTCTCTCCATTTACCATCTCTGAGAGAAAATGTCTGGATTTTCTGCAGGTAAGAAGAAGGGGGAACGTTAGCAAACAGAAGACATGCACAAAAAGACTGAAGCAATTACATTTAAGGCTAAGATCTCATGGGAAATATAGCAATGAAAAACTGATCCTGTCTTGACTGTCCTAACCTCTGTCAGTGTATGAGGAGTTTTGGGTAGGTATCCTGCTCTGTAAAGGACTAAATCAAACAAGTCATGGCATTGGGATTGCTGCCTGGTCATCACAGGCAGTCACACAGGAGACGCTCAGGATGCTTCTAACAAACTGTCACAAAATTAAGACCAATAACATGCCACCACTGTAATGTGGCATTGGAAGAGGCTAGACAGAGCAGTGCTGTTGTTTTTGTGGGCCTCTCCATTAAAAGAGAATTTGTTAAGCTAAATTCTCAGGTCATCCTAGAAGGCAGCATACCTGCTCATGCAGAGAAGAGCTAAAAACAATTCAGACATCTAGCAGGAAAATTAATACGTTCAGCAAATGTCTTGAACATGTGAGCAGGACACATCAAAGGTACCTGAAGCTCTGTAACCACTCTGTGATCTTCATCCTGTCCTGAGCTATGACTGCCTCCAGTGATGTAGAGAAAGGTAGAAAAGAAACAAAATGCAGAAGACTGGACGGAGTAAAGTCGAAGGCCTGACGATTTCAGAAACATTGAACTATAAGCCTGACACAAGATAAATATAATGGAAACAAACAGAGATTGAGTTTCCCTCCAAATCCATTTGACAAGCCAATGCAATGGATAGTTAAGTACTCATATTTCAGAGTTATTTCCTCTCTTCAGAAATCCACCTATTTAGTTACATATATACTTACCAAGCTTCTAATGTAATATACTGCTGAGTGGGGTTCAAACATTTCTGTCGTGAAAGCAGTGTTAGAAACAGAGATAATCCGAGAACTGGAGCAAGTCTGGATACCTTGCCAAAGACCCAGACAGCTAGACATGTTTTCAGTGCATTAAAATCAGCGTACTGCATGCAGATACAGCTGCTTTCAGTGATCCATCCCCACCATGGTTACAGAGCACATGACATCCAGTTGTGGATGAATGTTATGGCATCCACAGCTCCTGAGTAAACACAGATTCACTCTAAAAGCATGTTGCAAATGGTGTCTCCAGCTCTGAATCAGTGACCAGTAGGATGGCAGCAGTACCACACCAGCTGGCAGGGTGTTGTGCATTGTAGGACAAAAAGCTCTTGGACAATGGAAAGGGAACAAATTCTTCCTGGAACAACAGACACTGAGCTTCTCAATATCCATGAAGAACAGAGCAGCTCTGCTTTTGCACTTCACTTGAAGACTATGACACAACACCTGAAAATGAAAGCCAGGCACACTTGACATTCCAGGAAGAATTCTCTTTTTTAAAAGTACACATAGCCCGCTATGCTAACTGTACTGTCACTTGGTCTGACGTTGCAATTTAAATATCTCAAAATGGGTTAAGAATTGGGGCAGGGGAAGAGAATGACAGACCTGTCTCAAGCTGGTTTCTCCCACCTTTGGCAGCACCCAAAGCTGCAGGACTCTAACCTGGATTGCTAGACTTTGCGCCCCAGGCCTTCCCAAACCACATAAGAACAGCTAAATGCTATTGCAGAGAAAAGATTAGATAAGCAGCATGTAGCCATCTCATCTGGACTTTGTCAGAGGAACTAGAATTAACCTTTGTTGCACTGAAAAAAGCACAAGGGTCACTTTTCACATCTTTTCTGGAACTGCAGTAGCCCAAACACAAGTGATCTACTACATGCCCAACACAGGGTGTCTACCTACTTTGTTTTCCTTGAAAGCTCTATGTCCATGATCCACACTGATCAGGGCAGATCTGCCTCAATTACATACACAAAAATAACTCACAAAGGTGCAGCTGAGGACCAGGGTCTCTGGAGGTTTCAAAACATCTGAGGACACAGATGTATATAGAGAAAAGTGCTGAGAAGGAGAACTTGAACAAAATATTTGCAGAGTCTAAATGGGGTTTTAGTCTCTATTTTAGGGGCTGGAATGGGAAGGATGAGAAAGTATATCCATTTGGGGTTTTGATGTCACCTCAAGGGGTGTAGTGTATGTCAAGGCTGGGATAAATTGAGGTTTATTTCAGCTCTCATGTACTTCACGACCAGGTGCAGAGAAAAATTAATGTTACAAGGAGACTTTCCGCTGCCTGTGGATTTTGTCCTTTGGATTATCAGACCTCTCTGAAAAATGAAACAAAAAAGAAATCTAAAAGGGTTTGGACACCAAAGCTGAGCAGGAAGAGATTCTTGAATCAAATTAAGTATTCCCTTCAGATTTGCACCTCAGACTGTTGCTCTGTTTTGAAGTTCATCTGGGCAAGGAGAAGCAGCTCCATTCTGGAGAAGATTCCAGTATTTTTAGTTATATTGGAGAGTGTGTATCCCAGTGTGGAACAAACCTTCAGTTTTCACAGGAGGATATGTCTTCCTAGCTTTGGGCAGGCCAACCGATGGACTGCCAATAGACCAAGGAAGCCTGTATCTGTGCAAGTTAAAGGTGATTTGCCACTCAGGTAGGCTAAGGAGGAGACAGGGATGTTTGCCAGAGCAGCCTGGAAACATACAGGCTGTGAGCCTCACCTGGCAGGCATCTTCCATCAGGATGCCCATTGAGGTGAAAACTTTCTCCAAATTGGAAGATCCTGAAAGCAGAAAGAACAGTCTGAATTCTTCCAGTCATCCCCAGATGGGAGGCTCTCACCAACTGTTAGCAATATCCTGCCAGGCCCTATCTCTGAACACACAGCAGGACTTTTTGCATTGTGCCAGGAAGTACTGAGTAGAGAAGCCTCATAACCCAGCCCACTGAAATTTACTGAGGACCTGCTGGGCTTTTGGGGGTCCAGTTCATGCCCAGCCAAATGTTCTCTCTGACACAATAAGCTGGTTTAATCCTGTTTCAAATGGCTCGAGCTTCTGAATGTCTCTGCTTGTCCACTTATATGACCCATATTCTAACAATGGCCAAGGGATTCAGACAGTGTTATGAACTGCAGTAAAATTTAAAGGCATCTCTACCCTCAGCCTCTCCATAGCCATGAGCACTCTATAAAATTCTAGGTAGATTAAATTAAACAGTGTGAGGAACAAGTTAATTGGTGGTGTCACCCAGACTGCTACATCTCATTGTTTAATTAACCAGTAAATCACCACAAGCGGCAGTGTTGTCCCTTGTAATATTTGTAATAGATAGGGAAAAGTTGCCTTGAAGGGCTACCATGAAGCACATGCAAGTACTAACACAGCTCCTCTCCCTCTTGATGTTGCACCTGCCTCCTACTGCCCTGGGTAGTGGACAAGACAATGAGTTAAACACCTCTTTTTCTGGCACGGGACTGATCACTACCCAGGTAAGAAGGAGGCCTAGAGACAAAACTGAGTGAGGTTGGAAGCATTACTCTGTCACAGCGCAGGGGATCCTCTCTCCTGCCTGTCAGCAGCAAATCTCCCACAACACCAGCTGGCTGAAGCCTGGTGCTTCAGTTAGGCCAATGAAAGTTTTCACCTCTCCCTTCTTGTATCAGCACCAACATGGCAGCAGGGCCAGGACAGTGATCATCCCCCTGTACTGGGCACTTGTGGGGCTACACTTTTAATCCTGTATTCAGTTCTGGGCCACTCATTACAAGAACACATCGAGGTGCTGCAGTGGGTCCAGAAAAGAGCAGTGAAGCTGGTGAGGAGTCTAGAGCACAAGTCCTGTGGGGAATGGGTGAGGGAACTGAGATTGTTCAGCCTGGAGAAGAGGAGGCTCAAGGGAAAACTGAAAGGAGGTTGTGGTGAGATGAATGTCAGTCTCTTCTTTCAAGTAATAAGCAATAGGACAAGCAGAAATGTCCTCAAGCTGTGCCAGGGTAGGTTTAGATATTGAATATTAGGAAAACTTTCTTCACCAAAAGGCTCTCAAACACTGGAACAGGCTGCCCTGGGAAGCTGCGAAGTCACCATCCCTAGAGGTATTTAAAAGACCTGTAAATGTGGTGCTTAGGGACACGGTTTAGTGGTGGACTTGGCAGTACTAGGGTAACAATTGGACTTGATCTTAAAGGCCTTTTCCAACCAAAATGATTCTATGACTCTGTAATTTCAAATAGCTTCCCCACAGTTGGCAAGACAAGCTCCCCCCTTCTGCTTTTTCGGGGGCTTTTAGCACCTAATTAATTAGTACTGATGGCAGAGTTTTATGCAAATTTTATTTAAATTCCAATCAATGCTCTCATTTCCGTGCAGTTATTTTTACCATAGCATCAGCACTCAGGTGGGCAAGGAACAAAACTACCCAGGGAGCAGAATCTTATGTGCCCAGCCTGAAAAAGAGACTGGAAGCAACGGGACCATAGGAGGAGCTGCCAGGTGGCACAGACACATCCTTACCATGCAAGCCAATGCTGAGGGGAAGAAGTAGAAGCAGTTATGGCTGCAAGGCACTGACAAACTCTAGTAGAAGCAAGTGAGTCTTGATTGTGGAAACCATAAAGTGCTTTCTTGTGAGGACTAAATGCCCCTCCACTAGGGAATGCCCTAACATACAGGGATGTTCATGATACAGCCACCAAAATGATGATGACAGCAAGCCCTAAAACCAGTCTGAATCCAGGGGCAGTGTTTTCAGCCTATCCACAAAAGCATGGAATGTCACAGCAGGAACCTCCTCAGGGAAGTCTTCCCAGTGATGATCAGCTTCGTACTCACTAGACCTGTCTTGACAAGGCACCCTGGGGATCTTTACCTCTTCCCACTCAGATTCAAGGCCTGTGACCTTCCCACCTACCCCATTTTTGTCTTTTGAAGTACTGTCAGGCATGGGAGGGCCCGTGGAAGCTTCTACCAGCAGCACCCATATCCTATGAGAGAGAGAGAGAAAAGCACATCTTTCCTGGAACTGGATGTCCAGACAGGTCAAACTAGATCCTCAGGCACCTCATTGTGGTAACCAATGTATCACTGTAATCCATAGGGTCCTTTGGCAGCACCGCACCAGGCTTTTTGGGCATCATTGCTAGAGCAGCCAGGTATGGGACTGAGCCTGCTGGGGTCAGTCTCTCTGCTACCAGGCCTGGTGGAGAGCCAAAGCCAGGGATGGAAGTGTCGCCATCTCTCTCCAGTCTATGGAGAAAACAAAGACTCTTCAGCATCTCCCACTGCGACAAGATGCTTGGAACCACAAATAGGAATCACCCACTAACCTGTGACACACTCACTCAGAACAGCTAGGAGGACCTAGTAAGGAAGTCTCAAATTGCTGCAGATTGGGAAAGTGAGCTCAGCCAGGTCATCCAGAAACAGCAGATGAGTTAGAGCACTAGAATCCCCTGTTCAGCAGCACAGGACAGCTTCTTCTTCCTGGCTGCTGTTTCGCAATTTCCCTGGGAATGCTGCTTCCTCATGCTGCTTATATTTTCCTTTCCCCTGAGGCAGCCACTGCTCACTGAGGTCAGAAAACAATAAAAACCTAGTCTACAGAGCAGTCTGTGGAGTGCAGATTTTCAGCCACCATATCTGACTCTCCACAGGGGACACAGCTTTGGAATGGCTTTTAACTCCTCCTGTTCAGATTTTCTAGCAGCAGCTGAGTCAATGCAAGTGGCTGTGCCTCATGCTGGATGGATTCATGCTGTTGATCCCCTCCACCAGTCCTTCAGCAGCTCTCACTGTGCTACTCAACTCTTCAGAAATCTATCGATTTACTAAAAACACCTCCATCTTTGGTTTCTACCTCATGTATCTTCCTCTTACCTTCAGCTTGGATAATTATAGTTTATTTCTTAGGGGAGGAGGGAGGAAAGGATTTCCACTGGAGACACAGTTTGCGTCTGCTACTCAGAGAAACAGCAAGGAGTTTGCCACTGATAACTAAAGTCTCATAGACAGTATATGGTCTTTTACTGAGAGAAACAAAAAGCATACCTGCTACAAATTTAAAAACATCCATAGGCTGTGGAAAGTCACTCATTGCCATCACTGGTGGAGTCATTAGAGAGAAGAGGGTGTGATAACAGAGCAAGAATTCCATACTTTTGGAATGCCATCAATCGTTAATGTCCAGAATTTGGCAAATCCAAACTTACAGTCATTGTCCATCCACAGAGAGAGACCATGCAACAGCTTTGGGAACACTGGAAGAACCCCAAGGTGGAATTATTCAACACCTAATACTGCTTCGTAACCAATTAGATCTATTAACTTCCCCTGCCACCCAGAGTCTTTTGTGTGATGGCAGACAGATGTTCTCCAGGTGTTTGCAGACGGGCTTAGCTAATACTTTTGATATCCTGAACCTGCACAACAGATGCATTAACAGATTTTGACATGATGCCATTAGTTTTGCAGCTGATGGTAGGGAGGGATGAGGGGGAGGAACAAATATATAAATGCCAAAATAAAGAGAAAAAGAAAAAGAGAGACTAATTTATAGGCTTCTTTCTCAGTCCGGGTGCTGGCAGACAGCACTCCCCATCTGCACCATTCCTAGGGCAAGGGGGCAGATTCCACAACCAGCTTCATCCTGCCAATATCCCCTCTTTCTCCCTCCACTTTTACTCCTTCCTTTGAAGTGCAATTGCATAGACTTCCATCTGGCAAGGAAACCTGTGCTTCATGAATGCACACACGCTTTGAGACCACAGTGAGGAAGGCATTTAAGGTACAGAGACAGGGAAAGTGCATCGCAAATGGCAGATAGTGGGTAATACAGAAACACTGTCTTTTCTGTTTGTTCCAATGAGTCAACATGATGAGTCTGCTGTGTAAAACATATGCTGCTTATACATCTGCATAAAACGAGGCAGTGAGATCTAGAAGCATTCATTAAGGGGCTGAATTCAAGCCTTATTTTTAATCTCAAGCTTACTCCCTATCCATAATTAAGCCTCCAGTCAGTCGTTGAAGCTCTATCTGGTTGTCTTTCCCCACCCTTAAGAGAGGATTAAACTTTCTACCTAAGGAGTTGTAAAGAACTCATTCTACATCCATAAAGCCTTGTGTTTTACATCTTTGAAGAAATAAACAAACAGTTTACGTCTGAGCAAGATCTGAAACAGACGCAATGAGCTTTCCAAAATAAGACAGAGAAAGCCCAGATCAAAAGTTCTTTTCACCTTTCTCACTGGAAATTAAGACCACAGGCAGAGAGGCAAAGCAGAGGAGACGGGAGAGACAGTAGAGCCACCACCTTTACCAACAGTCACTATTTTCATGCTGGAGACAAGTTCCTGTGTAGCAAACTGTCGTATTCCTGCCTATGTGTCATTTGGCCAGATGTTCATAACACCAGTTAATGTTTTCCTAAACCCATACACCAACAGATTTCAAATCCATCCTTTAAGAGTAATGAGCATTTTGATGGAAACCAGCAGATATTCACTGAAGGGGTCAGAGAGATTGTCACCATGCCATGGCTCAGCAAGTACAGCTGCTTCCCACTCTCTAGTTATACATATTCTCCTCTCCTCCAAGTCAGTAGAGCAGAAATCGTCCCCACCAAAATATCCGCTTCCTCCACCTGAAGACTGCACCATAACCAAAACCAGCATCAGGGTTACTGGTTAAGCCTTTGCAAAGGCTTTATCTGTGCCTTTCATGTAAATGTCTCCTGCACCATCTCACTGCTCGTTTATCAGGGGATCATTATTCCCAACTTGCACAGCATTGCTCAGGTTTTCAGGAAAAGAGGACTGCAGTTTAAGGTACATCTGATTTATACATTATCAAAAAGAAAGTCACTTACTCGGGAAAATTATGTAAGCCTGCATGTGTTTAAACACTCCATCTCTGTTATACAGGAGTGGCAGGCAGTGTCCTTCCTGGTGAGATTTCCGGCCGCTCTGGGATCAGTGCACAGTGCGTGTGTAATACATTAACAGTGCAGTGAGGCAAAAGAAAGACCTCATGACTCCAGCCCCCTCTGCCATGCATCAGGCAGCTCGGTTTGCCTGTTTTAACTTATTCCAGCAGTTATCCTAAAATCAGGGCAACAATTACTTAAGGCAGAGCTTGTTCAGATGCAGGGGAAACTTGCATAGCAAGAGCTTGCATTCCTATAGGCCATGAATCCCAAGCCTTCACTTCCGTAGCATTAATTATATGAAATCACCAATATTAGATGGAAGGGATAATGTAGGGGAACAGAAGATTATTCAGATGGGCATGGCTGATTGCTGATTTATTACCATCTAGCTCCACAGTTTCAGTCAAGCGAGAATGTCGGGGAGGGGAGCAGAAGGGCCATGACCTTGTTCTCTACCCTGCAATCAGCCAGCTTTGAGGTTTAATGTTCACAGCAAGAAGCTCCCCAAAAATGTGCAGAGGAAATATTGAAAGCCTTGAGAGTTTTGCTTTTATCATAGAAGAAGGCTGATGCAAAGAAGGGGAGGCTTTGTATAAGCCTTTAGAGACACGATGCATCACAGCCACTGTGAATTACAGCTCTTGGCTCTAGCCCTCTCCTAATATATTGCACTGGGTTGGTTTGCCTGGCACAGCACAGACACTCTGTTGCCTCTTGGCTCTATATACCCTGTTATTTCCCTTTTATGCTGTCCCTGGCAGAAACATCACTACAAAGGGGAGAACAAATTATTTGTTCCTGTACTGGAGAGAAAAGTGGTGGCAAACAATTGCTCCTCCCCAGATGACAAGTCAAAATTCTCTTCCTTGACCAAGAGAACAAACTCTGTTCTCACCCCCAGGATGGCATTGGCTGTCCCCTACTACCAAGTGCTGCACTCTCAGCTGTCCCACTCTAAGATAACCAAGGCACTTCTACAGGACTGGCAGATTGGCCACAGGGCTGTCAAGCCCTCCTTGGGTGGTAGCTGGAAAATAACTCAACTTGGGCACTGCAGGCAAGGTAGCTTGGTGATGGTCCCAGGAAACACCCCTGCAAATTCAGCTACCTGTGCAACAGATTGTCAGAAAGCTAGAACAAAAGCTCTAGAGAGCAATGGAGTGCCAGCAGCCATCTATTGTCCATACTACGTCAGAAAGGCAAGTTGTCACTGTCAAGCCTGATTTTATCCAGTCATTAAAGCATAAACAGCAGAGTGTCAAGATGAGTGTTCTGCGTACAGTTCTGAATAAACACCACTTTCTTTTTCAATGACAATGACACAAATAGATTCAGGTCTTAACTCATTTAGGTGACTTGGTGCATCTGGTGTCAGACAAGACCAGAGCCCCTTGCATTAACCCTGTTTGCAATTCACCTGAAATATGGCTCTCAGTTCACATGGAACATGGACTGTGGTGGCCAGTGGCAGATGACCTCCTGGGTGGCTCTGTAATAGTCTGCATCAGTGCTGCTTGTATATACAGAATATGTGTCAGAGAAGGTAGCAAGCCAGAGGTACAGAAGCATTCATGTGCTGACTGTTCCCCTTGCATGGTGCTTGGAGGGAGACAGGAGAGTCTCTGCTGTCCTACTCCTCCCCCAGGTCGAATGTCTTACAATAAACACTGTCAGCAATTCACCCACACAGAAAGCTGTAACTGTGTTCAAACGACCATTCATCTTATCCTCCCACTGCACAGGAGAAGCAGAGCATGTCAGCCTCCAACCCTTTGCTGATTACAGACACAAATGCACTGCAACATACAGGTGCAACTGCCACCCATGCAGAAACATCCTTACTGATTTTAAACTAGACTACGTCAGTGACAGTCTAATCCCAACAGCAAGCCCTTTTCCATCAGCAGCTGAGGGTCACCTGCCCACCACAGATGGGATAGGTGCCAAGTATGATACTTGGATGAATGATACAGATTGCTATCACATCTCAGCTGGGGTGCTCTCCCCCACCAAACTGAAAACCCTTTGCATAGGGATGTTGCATTTCGTTGCATTTCATTGCATGCCTTACCTGGACTTGTTACTTTCTGTTATGATACAATTGGCATTGACACATCGTTCTGTGTTTAGTATCTTTCTAGTAGGCCCTGATGCCGGTAATTTAAAACGGTGCTAATTTATGAGGACCCTGTGAGGCCTGGATCAGGAAAACCTGATTTGCTCATGACAGGATGTTGTAGATAGACCTCATTCAGCCATATCTGGCTCAGCATTAGCTGCAGCAGCAGCAGCCCTGAGTCAGGAAGCAGATGACCAGAAGTTTAAGAGACTCAACTATAGCTACAATCAGGAGTTGCACAAATAGACATAATCCTGTCAATTATCTGGACTCAAGTGGCCTTTGGATTCTGCAGCAGCCAATTTAGGGCTTAGTCTCACTACCATTAACTCCAAGAGCCTCCTAATTACAGAGGTTTGTTTTGCCAGTTAGCCCTTTTCTGATAGGCTTTTTCAATAGCTAGAATATCCTTTTACCAGTAAGATCCTTATCCATTCCAGGAAGGCAGAGACTTTTCAAGTTCACAACTGGTAACATCAGGAGTTAAATGGGAAAACAAGAAATGTGTGACAGGAAGATTCCATAAACCTTAAAATAGCCAATATTTATAATTATGAAAATTGTAGGTTTCACAGTGATTACACACATGACTTTGAAAAGTGATCAGGAGTCACTCAAAGAAAATGAAATATATCCATTAGGATGCAGTCAAACCATACTTATTTTAAAGCTTTTACAGCCAAGAGATGTTCATCTTGGAAGCTGCAGGAATAACATACAGGGTGTTAAGCATGACCTCATCAAAACCATACTGTTCTTTCAGGCTCCAGTGTATTGGAAGGCTTACTGCATTCTTCAAATTAATGTATCTCAAGTCAGCGGGTGAAGAATCAGCAAAGCAACCCCCATCCCTGGCATCCAGCAGTCTCTGGCTATCTGCTATGGTTCTCATATTTGATTTGGTGAGGGGAAGGAGTCACATGTCTGTTCACAGCTCTTAAAGGTCCAGGTTTTCAAAGGGATCCAGCAGGTTTTCGTAATAAGTATTAGCTGGAGCCTTAGTGCAACTGTGCTAAGTACAAACCTGACAAACCTCCGGTTGCAGAGCTCACAAAAAAATGGTCCTGAAGACTACCAGCATTTTATTTCATTTCATTTTATTTTCAGTTGAGCTATTTGGGCTGCAGCAGGAACTTATTAACTGATCTTTTAATAGGTGACATTTCTGGAAGCATTTGCTCCAATTTGAAAGGTAATTTGTATCAGCTGTTCTGGTTCCTGTTCTGTGACTCTTTCCCCCTCCCCTGCAGCGGGCACCTGAGCTGGCAATTTTATACGTGCTCTGAGGAAACAGGAGGGTGAAAAGGGTCATCTCTAATGCAGAATGAGAAAAACGTTTAACACAACAGGATCCTGAAAATGTCTTTACTTAGACCTTTGCCTTTCCCCACGTAAAGAGCAAGACCTTAACAAACACACCTTCTACAGAAAGGGCTACTGAAGCACATTTCCCTTTTTATTCTAAGACTGAGAGAACATTTTAAACTTGCAACAGTTTAATTGTCATTGCCCTAAAACAACGCTGACTTCGGTGGCCTCCTACATTCTTCATACCATTTACCTAATAGTTTGCATTTAACAATTTGGATGGTTTAAATCCTGCTGTTCCAGTCCTTGCAGGAAACACATAACCTGCAATTTGAAATCCCAGGTTAACTCTAGGCATTCAGCAACTTGAGGAGTAGATCTTGCAGGTTTGGTTATGCCAGCTGAGTGTGACTTCCAGAAGATTAAAGAAGTACATATAGATTCAGAATACAATTAAAGCAGTCGCTCTCCACATCCTTTCTCTTGTGCCAAGTCACCACCCAGGACTCAGCCAAAACTGCCTTCCCTGTAGGTTCTGACTGGAATCCACACAGCCTGAATGGCCAGAGTGACCACCTTATCTTCAGCTGAACATCTGCTGGCAAGCCAGGCCTGAAGAGACTTCTCACAGCAAGAATCAGACTGGAGCCTGTGGTTAAATTGTACCCATGGGCATCACAGCCAGATTTATACATGGGACAATTGCAGGACACTTAAATCAGGGAGCAAAGGACATGAGAGTCAGTCTGGTGTGAGTCCTTACTGAGCAAATCTCACTGGTTTGATCACAATCCCCTCTGCTCAGAAGAGCAGTATTTAAAGCAACCAAGAGTTTCCTGTAGATGTCAGAGTGACCTCAGAACAGTGAGGCATCAACTGGATGAGGGACTGGCTCCCTGTATAGTTTGGTTCCGTGTCCATCTTGCCCCTGCCTCAGCTGTGAGGGAAACAGCATTGCCTTAATGGGCTCGATTCAGAAAGAAAAAGGCAGTGGTGGCCTATGGCAGAAGAGATTCAGGCAAGACAAGAGTTAGGCTGCTGCTTGCTCTGTCAAGCACCCAGCCTTCCCTAGGACTATTTTAATCTCAAATATTTATTTAAAGAAGTTTAAAGTCAATCTAGAAGTCGGTACCTGGAAGACATTGTGCTAGTAAAATGCCCTTTTTTTTTGAGGATTTGTACTCTAATTTGTAGTAATGGCACAGCAGGTTTTTGGCGTTCAAGAAATGTCTGGATTTCCTGTGTATGGGATCCGCTGGATGAATTGCTGCAGTTGGCAGAGATGAGCCACACATCAGCTGCGCATCTCAGCAGTATTTGCATTTAAGAAAAGCTTAATGTTTTCCCTCTTTAGGTCTTTAAACTGGGTACACTCAGCTTTTGTTACCAGCACAGCCAGGACATGGTATGTCCACCTGCTAACTACCCACATACTCCCCTAGTTTCTCATGCGCAAGTTTTGTCACTCACAAGAAGTATATATAGCAGTATCAGCCTCACCCAGACAATCTGTGTGTCCCTGAGTGGAGTGAAACCACAGGTACCTCCATAAGCATCAAAAGGCTACACTTGGGCACAATTTTATGGATACAGCTCAGGGAGAATAAGAAATAACCACACTTCAGACTTGCCAGAAAAGCAGCATCACCAGCATTCTCTAGCACAGCTCTGTAAAAATAAACCAGCACAGACAGATAATTCCTGTAACCCAAGAATTGTTTTCCCAGCCAAGGAACAGGTTAGGTAGTGAGCATTCACACAGCTACAGCCGCATATCAGAGGTCTTGGGAGGAACAACGGGTAGCTACCATCAGCAGCTTCTTCAGCCACCACATGCCCAGTGACAGCCTTCCTCTTTTCCCAAGCCCTGAGCAGCAGTAATCACAGCCCAGTCTCAGAGCAGCCTCCCTTTGCCAAGCACAGCAACAGGGGCAGCAGTTATCCCCAACCCAGAGCACCAGGCTGTATGAGATTGCAATAATGAACAAACTCCAGAGCAAGATGGCTTCAGAAGGACATTAGCTGAAGGGTCACCTACTGCTTCCCTTCATACCTACCACCTCTCTGAGGTGCTTAATAACCCAAACCCACCCTATTTCTATAAGGAAACTCTCAAGAAGAACCACATAAAGGGAGAAACAATAACGATTTGTCCTCACCTGTGAATCAGTTTTATCTTTCATGGCCAGAAAAGGGATGGAAGGCCTTTAAATGATCATGTGGTTTAAATACCTTTCACCAGGAGGACAAATATCTTCTGTAGTTGCTGCTATGATGATAAAGAATCCCAGAAGGGGTTTTTGTATACTCTGTGGGTTGTACAGTTGCTATTGAAAAGTTAACAGCATTAACTGTGATGGATTATTTGAGTATGAAACATTCTTAGTCATAGCCAGAAGAGCTGAGCAAATATTTGCAATGAAAAAATATAAGGGTGGGGTTTGGTTTTTTTTTCCCCTTTCCCTATCTCTATGAAATTTGGCTGTTTGGCAGCCAGGAATAGGTTTTTTCAGAGTTTAGACGGGAAGTGAGAGGCTCTGTGTGTGCCTGCACATGGAGGAACGAAGCTGAAGGAAGAGCTGCATGCAGAGCTGGAATGCAGCAACTCCTAAACTCTGCTTCTAGCTCTCACCTTGGTCTGCTTAAGTGATGCATCACCTATCTAAAGCCCTGAATTCGGGTCCATTCCCAGATTCCTGGGTCCACCTCCTAGGTCTGCCACAGACCTCCTGTGAGACTGTACAAGGCAAGCACATCGACTAATCATGCTGGGCATGTGTTCGAGAGATTGTTCAAGCAAAGTGTTGCTGAGGGAGGCTGCAGCATATGGACTCAGAAAAGCTTGCTCCTGAATTATACCAGTTGTGGATTTACTAGGTAGCAGGGAAGCTTCGCCACTCAGGCCTGGATGCAGGGCATGCACATGCATCCAGGGGTGTCAGCAGGTTGTGTTGCTGCTCCATGGAGGTCAGAACTGCATCTACCCGCATATGTTGCTGTCAGCTGGGAATTGCTAAAGCAAAGCTACAGCCTAGAGGGGTGTATGTACAACACCCCATAGTAAGATTTGCAAAATCAGATGACTATTGCTGATTATAGGCTATGCAGGCAACATGCCAGAGATGATACTTTCAAGCCTGCATCTTGTATGGACATACACATTTCAATGTGCATAAATAGACCTATGGAAGAAACTGGAGATAGGAACATCTTTGCTAGATGGTGTTAAAGTACTCCACAAATTACTGTGTGTGCATTATGGCTACACCAAGAACTGGACAGAATTAGCTAATGGGAGATACTGCTGCATGTTTTATTAGGTTATCTATCAATCAAATGAAACATAGCATGATATACTTTGTTAGTGTATTTTCCTGAGAAAAATCCACTCAAAATTCTTAAAAGGTTTGTTTTCATTTCTCTCTGTTGTTTCTATAACAGCTGTGATACAGACTAGATAATTTTGTTCTGTCAGTGGCTGTTCAGCTCTCCCACCTCCAGATAATTCGGGTTTTTTTTCACAGTTCACTCTGTATAAGGGTCTCTTTGCTTTCATTTAAGGTGATCTCATTCTTATGCAAATGGAAAAGCTTGAGGCAGAACAGTATAATTCTTCAATTAATTTAGAAATTACATTTGTCACTACAGATCAATATTTTTCTACTTGTGGACAGCTTCAAGACATATGGACTAAAGGCCTTTCATCTGCTTAGCATCTCTGGTGATGCAGTGCTCTGAGTTGTGCTCGCTGTGCCTGGGAGAGAGCTGCTATGCGAAACACTTTTATCTAGTATCACCCTCATCCAGCTTCCAGCTTCACATAACACTCATGTATCTTCACCAGAGTCCACTGTGGGACAAGACACGTGTACCCACTTGCTGCAGCCACCAGCCTCTCCTCTGTTGGCTGGAGGCACTATCTACCCAGTGTAAGAGCTGAAGCATGCTGGAATGCCTTTAAGTAGCTTAAACTTGGGATATTTCTCCTAGAAAAAAGGGAATAACTAAGAAGCCTGGTTCAGACAAGCAATTTCTTCTGGGCTGGCAGGATCTGGACATAAAGATAAAAGGAGAGATGCTGAGCTGGACAAATCTTTTCTAACTGAACACGTTTTTTCTCTGTCATCCTGAAATTAGAAAAGAGATTCCTCTTTGGACCTGGCACAAAAGAGGAAACTCACTCATTTTCTCTGTCCATATAGGGAGGGTTCAACTGTGGCAATCTTGAGCAAGAAATAATGTCTTCTCCTGGTTCTGTTTCACTAAATCATGTTTAATGTTCTGACCTGGTTAGTTTATTCAGTGAGGCTCTAAATAGATAGATAAACAAACAAACAAACAGACAAATAAATAAATGAATAGATAGATGAAACAAAGCCAAGACTAGTCTAGGACTCCTGAAGCCGCAAGAGAGAAAATGTAATGAAAGTCTAAATGCATTAAAAAATAAAGAAGACTCTGGTCTAAGGCCAAGAGCAAATGAAACTATATTTAGATGGAAAATAATTCCAACAGGAAGTCACACAGATGAACTATGGACTGAGGCCTACCCTTCCACACACCACCTGGCTGGGCAACAGCAACCTTTCACTCCCTGTGACCAACCCAGCCCCTTTCCTGTTCTTCTGCACTTTGTGAAGGTATTTGGTTTGTCTGTGAGGATTCCAGCATGGAACAGCAGTGCCTTTTAGGTTAGATGCTGGGCTCTAACAGAAACAAGTAAATTCATCCTCTGCAGGCAGAAGAGGGCTGTTAGGAATGGAAATCAATTTTTTGTCAGAAATCAAAGCTATGGGGAGCTATGTTACAACCCCATCTTTGTTGTTGGGGTTGTGATCCCACCATGTCCTTTTTTCTTGCTTAAATATGAGGACGTGCGAAATGCAGCAATTGAAGGAGTGCATCCTGGCCTGGGCAATTCCATCTAATCCAGTCTCAGACAGCGTGTCTCTTTGTTGGAGACAGGTCCAGAGCAAGCCAGGATTACTTAGTGTGCTCTTTCACCCCAGGGATGTTACTGCTAGGAGCCGTGCATTTTCTAGTCAAAGATCTTAAAGCTTTTTTTTTTTTCTGAGTACATCTCATTAAGTTTCCATCCCTCCATGTGAAGACGAAAACCATTATTGCTCCCATTTCAGAGACGGAGAATCTCAGGCATGAAGGGCTAAGCTTAAAGCAGCCTTTCTAAATGGATACAGGGAAGCTTTCACAGAGTTCTGGAAAGAACCTGGCTTCCCAGGTTACAGGCTTACAATTTTAGCCTAAGACCATTTTTATCTGTCCTGTTCCAAGCCCTGACAGTCCTGTGAGGAATATTATGTAAATACAGGTTGTAGCTGCTGATATAAATCACTGTAAATCAGTAGCTGACATCAAAAGCATAAAGCTGCTGCTTTTTTCCTAATGGATGGGCATTTCATACACCTGACAGGGCTGAAAATCAGATCTCCCTGTAAGCCTGCTCCTATTCCTCGCTCTCAGTGTAACTGAAGGCAGTGCTGCCCTATCTCTGCATCCAGCTACATGAGCTGTGCTCGGGCCTGCTGCAGGAAAATGTCCTTTCAAAAGATGCTCCTTCCCATTCGCCCATCTCAAATGCATTGCAGACCAAAGGGCTTTTCTCCTTTGCATCCACCCAGCCACTCCTCCATAAGCTGATCTCAGCCCCACTGTAGGATGAAGTCTTCTGCTCCTGTCCCTCCACACTTTGCATTGCTCTTCTTGCCATCCCCCTTGCATCAGTCCAGTATCCTGCAGCAAAGACTTCCTCACCTGCCAAGCCAGGAGCGCTTCTGAGACTATCCCAGGCTCACCACAGGACCGTGGCTCCTTGGGCCCTCTCTGCATGGGCAAGGAAACTAGGGTTAGTCACCTTGTCAGCCAAAGCACAAATGGTCCAGGGGCCAGTGTTGATGTCTTTCCAGCAGTGTGCCTCTGAGCCAGAACCAGCTAAACACAATAGGAAAGTCTCCCTTAGCTTGAGGACACTCTGGACCAGGACCCATCATCAGATATGTTAGTGATGCTGCAAGAGAGGGCCAACATGACGGGGGGAGGTACGCTCAGCCGTGCAGTGGTCGCTGCCTATGTTATGGCCCAGAGTGAAGAATAAAATGTGACTTGTTGTGGCAATGTTTAACGAGTTCTGCACTAACTCATGGTCTGGCTGTGTGGTTATGCTGTTAGACACCTCACAAGACATTATCATACAAAATAGACTTGGCAGTCCTGGGATAATGGTTGGACTCGATGACCTTAGAGGTCTTTTCCAACCTAGCTGATTCCATGATTCTATATGAGGTTGGACTCAGTATCAGAGTATGTGAAGGACCTGCCATCACGCTGTGGTGGCAATGGGCTATCCAAATCCCACTCCAGTCCTCCGTGTCTTCATCATCCTCCTCTGGCCCTGGCAAGCTCTGAGCCCAGGGGGCATCCACCATCTCCCATTGTGGCATCCTGGGTCTACCCAGGGCTTGCAGGTGCTGCTGCACTTCTCGCCCCTGCAGAGCTTGCTGGGGAAGTCATGGCATCCTCATGGAGCAATACAACATCCGTACTGCACAGCCATCCCTCGTTCTCAGGGTGGTGAGTGTCTCCAATCAGCTGCACTGACATTTTGGCCTAGAAACCTTGGCAGTGCTGACTAAAAAGGTGAGCAGCTGATATGAAGCACCCCTGAACCTGTGTCAGATTCAGAGCCTATTCCTCAACACAGGGAGAGGGGGTACAGAGCAGAGGGGAGATATCATACGCAGCCTGGGAGAAAATACAGCGCAGGTCCCAAGCAGCTGGGTTGCCATGGTTGAATAAGCTAAATCTGGACTATGGTGCGTGGTGAGAATAAATGCATCAGTACCCAGTGGAATACGAAAGCTATCCAGGTAGATGTCCACTCCTTTTTCAGACTTGACCACATGGCTTTGCTCCATTGACTTGTAGGACAGAAATCTTTGATTTTTGGAGCTGATTATCTGGCTAAGATATGACAGGGAAGAAAGAAGCAGCAGCTTTCAGCCCCCGGTAACCTATCTAGGGAGTGGATGAAAGTGACAAAAACCTGCCAGCACACTGCCTACACATGAAAAAATTCTGTTTCCAGTCCCCCAGGGAAGATTTCTCCTGAAAATCCCTTTCCTGAGAGAAAATAAATAAATAAATACAATTACCCCTCTGCATGTGTCTTTTCCACTTGACTTAGACCTATACAAGCAACAGCACTATGACAGTCATCAAATTTGTGTCAACAGAATGGGACAGCCTTGCAGCTCTGGGCTGTGACAGACTGGTACCTGGTGCAGGGTGATATCTGCAGTACCCACCCCCAGTGCACTGTGGGCACTATGACAGATGACAGCGTTAATTGCTAATGCAGAAACAGGGACCATGGAGGCAGAGGTGCAAAGGAGCTGCAGGAGGAGGCCACACATGGGATCTCCCCATCCCACTCACGTGGTTTCCAAGAGCGGGAGAGGAAGCCACCTGGGAGTGGAAAATGGAAGGGGAAAAGGATGGCATACATGTCTCCGTCAGACACACTCCCCCTTGCAGTGCTCAGTGAAATTTACATATGAATGCTGCGGTGTTCTTCATAAGCAAGAATTAAGAGAACAAAAGGATGCAGGAAGTGAGGGGAAGGGAAAGGGAAAAAAGACAGAAACCGGAGGTGGTGACAGGCACCCAAAGACAAGGTTACGGCTCAGTTATTCAGTGTTGTCCCTGCTTATGCACACTCCAAGGGTGTAATTTAAGGAGCTGCCTCCCCATGCTTCGTCCCCATGCCCCTCAATCCATTCTGCCCTGATTTCTGATACATTGTGCAGCATCCAGACCATCTTTCCGGGGTTGACATAGCAAGCTAAGCTTTTCCAGCCCAAGGAGAGCTTCTTTCAGTGCTGCAGCCCTCCCTTCCCTGTGTTACATTCAGAGCTCTTGCATGCCAATAACAGCCACACATACACTCAGAGTGAAAAAAGGAAACGGATTTGGAGAAATTAGTTCAAATGGTGCCTGCACATTTGGGATCTCCAAGGTCAAGAGTAGCAAGCACACAGGCTAAGATCCAAATTCCTAGTGAGGCACACACAAACACCAATATTCCTAAATCCAGAATCTTATTTGACAGAAAGTAAAATAAAAGTATATGGATGATCTTAAAGGCTATTTCCAGCCTAGCTGATTCTATGATTTTATGTGCAAGCGTACATACTTGGTTACATTGTTCCTTAAAAATAGTTGTGGGTAAAACAGAATTTCTACTGTAAACAGAGAATCATACCTTTAGTCAGTCTTTTGTTAATTTACTCTATCAACAAATTGCTCAACTCTCAATTTCATCAAATAGGGGCTACATCCCCAGGAATTCCTGTGACAAAGGGATCCTTCAGGATTTGGAAGAATACCCAATTATAATTTTAAGAAACTTGCATCCAGAATGACTGAGTAAAGATTAGAGTGTTGGGAAAAGAGAAAGACTGTGAGAGCATGCATGAGAGAGACAGAGCTTCACTTTCCTACTAGTGAAGTGAGGAGAATTATACCTGTCCTTAAGTTTTGTGGCAAGTGGAGCCGAGGTTTCTGCTGCTGGGTTTGGACCAGTTTGCTTTCTTTCCAACCCTCTTCTTTTCTTCTTCTCTCTTTCACATTTGCTATATGCAGACCCTGTATTCTTATGGAAATGTTACATTGCTTCTTATGTAGTCTTCTGAAATGCATTCTAAATGCATTAATAAGAAGGTTTAAAGCTCTGTTCGGAGCAGGCAGGGAATAAAATGCTGCTGTTACTCCTGGGCTGATTCAGATGGAGTGGTAAATAGTTTCTTCACACGGGGACACAAATGAGGTGCCACACAGTTGTTACCTTGAAATTCCACAAAGAGCAAACAAACATCTCTTCCTACCTCTATGTGTACTAGGAACTGTCCCCAGAAGATGTCTGTATTATCATACCTGAAAGGACAACTTCATGATGATGCATTCCCATCCCACGCCCATTGTAGGCACTGCAATCCATGGCCTGGCATGGGAGAATGTCCAGTTGATTTAGAAGCATTTCAGAGTGACAGCAGATCAATCCTGCCTAGTCATCTTCATTGCTAACAGCTCCTGCCTGACTCAAACTTGGGCATGGCTGGGCAAAGCCTGCTGTTAAACACTTGTATCTTCAGATCAGACCTTCTGCTTTGGCTAGCATAGCTGTGAGCCAGTGGACTGCCCTGGCACAAGGTGAGACATCTGTGATGTGTATAGCCCTTTGATCCCCCTGTGTTTGGCTGCGCTGCGGCTCTTGCTTCATTAAAGGTGTATTTGCAAAGTATTGCAAAGTCTGGAGGCTGTAGAATGAGAAGGTTGTAGAACAAAAGGAAACAGGAAAAAAAAACAAAACCCAAACACCTTAAGGGCAAGAAATAATCAGCTGGAAACATTTGTTTAAATTATAAAATCATTTTGCATGTTAGTACCCCATCTATGGTCATTTTCACCATGTTTCTAGGAAATGAGTTCACTTGTGAGCATGCTTGCAGAAGCAGCAACATTTAAATGAGTCCTACAGGAGATGTGAGAAGAGAGATTTCGAACTCTTTATTGTAAGGATTTGCATGAGAAACTTGATTCCAGGAATTACACATATGAAACAAGAGAACAAAGACCTATTATGTGACCTACCTGTCCAGTCTAATCAGTTCAAACACTGAATGAAATTAATTACAACAATTAGAAACTGAAATGAATATGCCACTGCTTCTCAAGAAACTGAACTTGCTAATATTCCAATTATTTAAACATTCAAAAATTGTTTTCAATTCTCGTATTTCATTTTGATTTAATTTTCCAGTTTTATGTTACCTTTATGACTTTTAAATTTGCTCTAATAATGTCAGCACAAGTGATCTTCACGTCAAAAAATGTGTAAAAGTGAAGAAGAATCTGTAATGAAAAACAGTGTTTCCAAATGCATTTCCAGCGTTTTCTGAAATTTAATCTTCTTCATATTGAAGTTTTCTTTTCCCACATCCTCTCAAAAGGATTTAATGAAATTCATTCAGCTTTTGTCCAGGGAATAGAAAAACAACAAAGAAACAAAACTCACAACCTCTGAGATGAAGAAGTTTTCAATGAAACACTTCCGCCTAGCCTTGCTCACTGCAAAGTCTTTGTGGATGAGTGACATGTCACAAATTCTCTGTAGACATCACCTGCCAAATAATTTCAAATTAAGTGTGCAAGGAAACCATGATGTGCTCTTGAATAATTCACAAAGTCACCTCTGCTATCCGCTATCTGTGACTGCCCAACCGTAACAAGACTGCTGCCAGCCAGCGCTGAGACTTGCTGCGCTGGCAAAGCAGGGTGAAGCTTTGGGAAGGAGAAGGGACTGACAGAAGTCACCATGGATGTGCTGTGAGGATACTGAGATGGGAAAATAAAGGCACTGGATTTGGACCAATCCATTTGGGCCTATAGCTGAAAGTCCAGGGTGCTGGGTATATTAGGGCCCAACTCTGTGTTGCTGCTTCACTGGGAGGTAGGATGGGAGCACATGGAGCTTCTGTAAGAATCACAGACTTGCCTGCATCCTTCCTCGGGTGGCCTACCCAGGCTTCTCACCAGCCAGCCAGTGCAAAGGGTTTCCAAGAAAGTCATTCAGTCCATTGCAGTCAATTAATCAGAGCAAGTCATACACTCTGCTGTCACAAACCATTGCAAAGAGTTTCTGTAATCCTGCCTTTGAACTCTGTGGTTATTGCCATTTACAGTGGGTTTATTAGAGGCTTAATTGAATTGGTGCTGCTTGCAGTGCTCATTGCTAATGCGCTGGCCATTAGGAACTGTTAATGAGGGAATCCAGAGGATTACTGCATCAATTATCAGGTTCAGTTTGGACCAGAGGGGCAGCCCACTGCAGGCTCCTGTGAATTCAGCTGCAAAGTGCAGCACAGCAGGCACGCAAGGAGCCGATGTGTTCCACTGACTGGTGATGTCTCAGAGGGATGTAGTGTCATGTCCTGACGTGCTGGGGCTCAGCCACCCAGGTGGTTATCCCCATTCTGCAGTGGACATGCTGGATAGGAAAGGACCAGCACTCCCATGCTGCCACTGGAGGAGGAACCAACTGGTTTGGGGGAAAACACCAAGAGAAAGTATGCAAATCTGCAGGCAAGGGAGTGAAATGACTATGCTCTCAAAAAGTAGATAAATCATTTGTTTGCTGGAAATGGCTGGTGGAGCTTTGTGTCCAACAGCTTATTTACACCAGAGAGTCAGAAAAGCTGGTGTGCATCCTGAGTAGGAAGGCATCTTCCTGAGTAGGAAGGCATCTTGCATGTGAAACAGCACTCTGCGTACTGCAATGTGCAGATCCCTACATGTACTTCAGGCAGGTGAATGCACCCATTTCAGGAGAAAGAAAGAGCTCCTCTCCTAGGAGGAAAGGCACTGTCCTAGGAGGAGAGAGGAAAGGAAGGATGGTCTACCACGGAAGGAAAGCGTTGCGTGCAGCCAGAGCCTCCCAGCAGGAAGGGGTCACCAGCTGCAACTTGCCTCCCTGAGCAACAGCGTGTTCTTAAAGCCTCTTCAGGTCCTCCAGGAGACCTGACCCTGCCTGGATGTGAGCAAGTGCTGGGGATGCAGCATGCAGGGACCGCATGATGCTGGCTGCCTCTGTGCTGCTTTGCTATGCTGCCAAACAAAAAAACAGGGAGTGGGATTTTTTCCTTTTTTTTCCCCCCATCTCTCTACCCTGCAGCTCATTTTTCTTCCTTGTTTTAGATAAGAGAGTGCTCATGAGCAGAGTTAATGATGTTCTGTGGAGGTGAATACAGGGCTGCTGGGTTGCAGCAGCCACGGTCTCCGCTCTCCTGCCTGAAGGCAGCACTTTTGCTGCTCCCCCATTCTGATTTGGAGTCAGAGAATATCCTGCACAGGACATGCTCCTGAGATGGGGGCAGGCTGTGGGGTGTCTTTGCTGCAGCTGCCGGCCTCCCATGCCATGGAAGCCATGGATACTGCAGAGAGCAGGTCCAGCAGCCTAATGAGTGAAGGCTGTGAGGGGAAAGGAAGGAAAGAAGAGACTAATGAGGGAAAAAGCAAGAAGGTGGATGAGGCAAAGAGAAGATGACACTAGGGGGATAAAGAAATGGGAAGTCCTGCAGAAACTGATGGTCCCTTTTGCATTAGACATTTGCTAATGCTGTGAAAATGGAATTTTTACAAAATGCTAACGGGAGAAATCAAGCTCTCGATTCCCTCTGCCCCACATCCATTCTCTACTCTTTCCTCTGCTTGCAGTTGTAGCAGGAGGCCTCTTTTGAAAGGTTGCCTGAGGTGGATAGATTAGCTTGGGAGTGGAGATATGTTTCTGTGTTAGAGGAATACAGTAATTGGGACTGCTGGGTGCCAATCTCTGGCTGGGAGACAAAAAAGCAGTCAAGAGGATGACCAACCACGACCAAAAGGGACCACCTTCAACCAGTTGTGCCAGTGAAAGGAAGACCTGAGTAAAAACACAGGGGAGTGAACTTCCAAGGTGATCTCTTATTTTTTCACTCAACCCTGAGAGGAGTCACATCCTAAAGGAAAGAAACTGTGTTTCTGGTCTGAGGATTGCCAAAGCTAAGCAAGCCCTGGGGGCAAAAGAGGAGGTCACTGACAAAAGGAGCTTGCTGACAATGGGAAGAATGAGAAATTATCAATTTTGGATCAAAATTACACTGTGAGAAAGGGAAAAAAACCCCTCTAGCTGAGGTGGAGAAGGCTGGTCATTAGCTCTCGCAAGCAGCAGAGGGGGAGGGAAGGATGCTGGAGGAACTGGTGGGACAATTACTTGGGGACCTGAGGAGATGACAAGAACAGCTATTTCCATTTCAAATGGGAAGGCAGAGGAGATCAAACACATTTCACAGTAATGATCCGGAGCCTTTCTCTGCACACTGAGCCACACACTCAGCATAATTGAAGCCACACACAGCTAAGATGCAGAAGCTAAAATCTGCTCAAGGGGCTTGGGGGGAACAACACCCACAAAGCAAACATAAAACCCCAACCTACAGTGAACAAATGTCTCTGCAGTATTCACAGAGCATCTGAGAAAAAGCCATTCCCCAGAACTGGGGTTCCTTCCCTCCAGTTTGCCTACCACAGGCTGTCCACATGCATCATGAAATGCTCTGCAGAATGACACCGTCCCTCTCTTCCTGTAGCTCCCCAAAGTCCATGGACACCTATTCCTAATCCCATGGGTGAATGAGCCAGTGAAAAAAAGGAAAATAGGTAGTAAATAAACATTACCTTGTTTTCAAATGGATATGGACTAAGAAAAGAACATCAGTACAGCACAACATGGACTTGAGATCTTTTTGCTTATTCATCCATTTTCTAAAAAGACTAAGGTGACTCCTGTTTAAAACTAGTGATGAATATTGATCAAGTGCTGACTGCTTTTCATTTCCTGACCTCCTGCTGAGTCTGCATTCAGGTATTAAGTGGTAGTTTGATATGGTCCCACTCTTCCTACCTGGAATTCAGCCTGAGATCCACCAGCCTGCTTCAGAGGGAGAGACCTATTACCATTGTCGCCACAAACCTAGGGTTTAAGAAACTGACTGTTCCAAGGTAGTAAGGATTGAGTACCTTCACCAGCCCCAAATGTCCAAATGCCATTACAGAGCAAATCTGAGTCATTCCCAATGCCACTTTTCCAGCCTAGGAGCCTTCAGGCAAGGGCAGAAAGTGTTTCTATATCGCAGAAAGTATGAGAGTCAGGTTTATTTAAGGTAAAGTGTAGTGTGTGTATTTATTCAGTTAATCCAAACTTAGTTAAAAAAATGCCTGCCCCAGGCTAGAAATACGTGCCTTAAAAACAAGAGCATCCACAACAGTATTAATCACCACAAAGACTCTTAGCCCATCCTCCCTCTCCACATTGTCACCTTGGCCAAACTATGGCAGAAAACCAGGGCTCTTCGCATGGTCAACAGAGCCAGGAGCTCCTGCACAGGGAGCAATGAGACACCTCTGCAGAGCGCTGGGTCTCTTCAGGCAGAGGCAGAAGCCTGTATGCCTCCTGCTACCTGTTACTTAACCTGTGCACAGCAGCAAAAAGAAGAGAAAAAGCAGTTTCTAAGGAAACGTTATGTGCTGTGCAAGAGACAGCTGCTGGGAACATCTGTGAGGCAGGGGACAGCACACAGGTGAGTGATGTACCCCACAAGAAGCCCCATGCAGCGCTGCAGAGGGACAATGCTGCACTGAGCTGACAGAAGGAAAGGCTCTGTGTGGGCCATGCTCCAGCCACCCCATGCTGCAGGGGCTGGGATGTGGTCAGTGATATAGCTGGCCTTCCTGCACTGGGGATGCCCTGCGACCATCTCCCCACATGCAGGTGCAATGAAACCCTCTTGGAGCACACAAGTGAGGAGGCTTACTGCTAATCCCACTGTGTTTTCTCCCTTCTCCATCCAGGTTTGAAAGGCTGCTCATCACCCCAGCTGCCTGCCTCCTTCTTCATAGTCCCACACTGCAGATCTGGCTTTTAACCCTCATAGCATGTCCTTCTCCAGGGCTCAGCTACTGCGACGGCAAGAGACAAGGAGTCTGCACAGACAGAACAGTTCCATCCCAAAGCTGCAGTGAAGCAGAATCTCGTGGTACCGCAGCTGAGACATCTCCAGGTCAAACCAAGGTCTGTCCTGCCCTACTGGATAATGTGGCCCCAGTTAGTTGTAAGATGTGTTTCAAACCCTCCAGGGCTGAAATGAGAACAGAAGTACCTAGAGATGGGAATCCACTGGTCTCAGCTGAGCTTCATGAACCAAGGTGCAGGTCTGTGTAGGGTGCTCTGGGGGCCAAGCCATTCTTCACCCGTGTTTTATAGGCATTAGGGACAAGGAGTAAGCACTAGTAGCCCAAAGGGAGCCTGTTTCCCAGCTATGACCAAGCACAAGGCAGATGCAGTTTGGTTCCATCTCCAAGGGAGGTCACCCAAACCACAGCCTGCTCAGGCTTTAAGGGGTTTTGGACCCAGCTCTAGGGCTGAAGCTTTTGGCTCTTGGTGTCCTGTGAGTTTGGTCTGAGCCCAGCTGAGGAAAAGCTCAGTGCTGGGACACAAAGCAGTGCTGAAGCAAGCACAGAATTGGGATTGCAAGGTATGGAATGAGCAGAGGATGAACCTGTGCTCAGGGCCCAGACCAGGGAGGGAGAGGGAGACACATGTGTGCACATGTGTGCACATGTGTGCTGTGGGTCTGCATGTGGAGGACATGCAGGTGTGTGGATGACTGAGTGTGCCTGGGGCCCAGGAGGGGGTGCAACAACCCTGGTGGCTCTCAAACTAAATCAGCTGCAGTAAGTAACCCTCATCATGCACAGGCATCACTGGACCTCACAGAAACCCCTTTCGCAATGCAGAGCCCTGGGCATCAGCACTTCTGGCTTGAAGTCTCCTTTTAGTATCTGCAGCATACATATCTGTGTGCATTTGTGTGCAAGCTAGACCCAGGTATGAGTCTCTGTGTGTGTGTATTCAGGGTAGGTGGAGGCACAAAACACACAGAGATGTTCTGTGGCAGTGAATAAAAGCCCAGACACTTATTTCTGAGCCCATTTCGTTAAACATGGTCTGCAAAGCCTCTGCCCATACAATACATGGGAGCACCTCAGCCAGCCAGCAGCCCCACCTTGTGCTGCAGCCAGCAACAGCACAGCCTTGCCTGATATTGAAACCATTACTCTTCACCAGTCCCTCGCCCTGTGCTGCCTCTTCATCCCCAAGAAGCTTGGAGCTAAAATTATACACCCAAATAATTATTCTGTGGCTTGAAAACAATCTCCCTTCCTTCCCACCCTTGCCTTTGACGTGTGTGTTTAATATCAAATTATTTATAACCCAGCCTTGCGGTCAAGCTTTTAATGAAAGAGCTGCCAGAGACTTTTAAAAGCATTGTATTCAGTCGACTGGCCACATTATGCTGAGTAAGGGCTGCAGGGGCTCTAGCAGAAGGAGTTATGCTGCTGAAAATCCCCCCAGTCCATGAAGGCACGTGTTTCACTTGCTCACACTGCCTCTTGCTTTCTCCACATCATTTATTCTGTCTCTCCTGCTCCCTTCCCTGATCTAGATCTGCAGCCTCTGCCTGGCTATCATGAAATTACTGCCAGCACTGATGTCTACAAATAAAAGAATGATTAAACAGGAATTCTTCAATGCCACATGGATTTTTCCTTCCCGAGGATTATGCGTAATCAAGGAGAGGTCAAATTAACGAAGGAACAGTTTTTCTAACCCTCCCTCCTTCCTTCCTCGGCTTTATCTGCTTCTCTTCACTGCACTAACCTTTTCTTTCTCTAAGTATATATGCACATATACATATTCTTCTTCCCCTTCAGCATGAAATATTGATGAATTCTGCTCCCCTAAATGAAGGTTTGCTGGAGAAGAAGCCTGCAGTTAATCTTCAGAGCAGGAAGAATGCAAATGTGTTGAAATCCTAGGAGGGATGGGACAGCGAAATACAAGGGCTGCTGCAGCAGCTGCCAGATCATGTTTGATTCTGCGCACAAGCACACAGTAGCAGGGCAGAAAATCTGCCCTGAGCAGCGCTGACCCTCCTAGTTCCCCAGGTAAGAGGCAGAAACATGCTGCCCAAGTAGGAAGTTTATTTGCACAGAAGATATGCTCTGAATTATATGGAGGACCAGGCTACTCTTAGCACAGATGTAAATCTGTGGCTACTGAAGCAAAAAGGGAGTTATTCCAGATTTACGCTCCCATCACGGGGGTTTATACATTTAGATTTCCACAGTGCCTCCTGCCATCCCAGGCACCACTGCACATGTCCAAATTTCATGGGCTCTGGCAGGAATAAAACATGCATAATAACTTGAGAATCAATCCCCACAAGGTCTGATGTAAAAGACCTGTCCCCAGGGAATCTGAGCACTTGGAAGAAGAAAACCAGCAACAACTCACAACATTTAGGGAGCTGCACTTTTCTTTGTTTTCTATAAGGAACAAAGTGATAATGCCCATTTGTTTCAGAATGTAATTGGGCTCCAAGGGCTGAGTGAGGAACATCAAAGAGGTGAGGACTGTGCACAGATCTACAAATGAAGTGCTGTGGCTCTTCCTGATCATTTAGCATACAGGTAGAAAAGATGGATCAAGAAGGCCCCTAGAATCCATGCATACAGAGGTCCTAGACCACAGCCTTTGCCCAAAAGATCCACTGACCCCCTTACACACATTCTCTCAACCTCTGCATCTGAGGAGGCAACCTGTGCTCTCCATCAGCGGCAGAGTGGTAAGGCTTAGGCAAGATGACAATGAGGAAAGGCACAAGCGAGAAAGGATCAGTTGATACAAGGCTTTTCGCAGTCTTCCAAGTCATTAAAGCACCTTGGTTTTCCCCAGATATGAAGGCCTCTCCAGATCCAGAGAGGAGCGTAACAAGAATTTCCCCAAGCTCTACTGCTATAAACCTTCTGAAATTATTGCTTCACTGACAGCTCTAAACCTAACTGTCCTCTGTGCTGTTTCCATTTTTAAGTCACTGAAAACCTTGGAAATTCCCCCCATAACCAGAAGCCAAACCCAGTGAAGCTGAACACAAGCAACAACAGCTAATCCAGTGCTTGCCAATGTGCAGCTGCATGCCCCAAGTGACCAAACCCATCACCACACTGACTGTCCCAAGAGCCACTGCATCTCTTCTGGCGTCACAGCCACTTACCAGATCCAGCTGTACTGCGGGATTTACAAGGGTTCCCATGAGCTCTGCCCAGCATCACATGTCCTCTAGCCACAACCAGCCCAGGGTAAGAACCATAAATCCCATTTCACAGATGGGGGGAGTGAAGTGTAAAGAGGTGGATGATTTCACAGTCACACCCCCCATACAGTAGATATGGAGCCTATTACCTTGGCTTCTCAGTCTTTCTCAAAACCCTTTGAGTGGCCCTTGCAACATGCTGTTCCCGCACTGAGGCTTGGGGTAAAGAAGGGTACCCATTGCTCCCCATCCTTCTCCTCTGTGTACTGCCAGCTGAATGCTTTATTTTTTTCCCCAGTTCAGAAGGCAGCTTCACGCATCCCACTGTGTGGCTTATCTTCTGCAATTAGCACTTCCCACCATATCTGATAGGAGAGAAAGGCTCAGCTGCCCCTGATTAATTGCTGAGTATTTGCTTTCTTTTTCACTTCTGTGGCCTGGAATTAATTAGTTTATCCCTCTTATTCCTTTCATGGGCCAGAGTGTTCTCCTTTTTTTTTTTTTTTGTGCAATTATATATAATAGAGATGCTGGAAATTCCCTAGGGAACAGTTGAGAGAGGTTCTCAGTGGGGAAGAAAGGAGCCTAAAAGCAGGGAGATTACTAAAGGTCATACACCCTACAGCTTCCCTGCAATCTTAAAATATATATTATCCTCTGACTTTGGCACAAATCCTTTCCCCTCACCACCTGCCTTGCTGTCTTCTCTAGGCTTTTCAGTGAGCTAATGTCTGAACAGCAGGAAAAGCTTGCAGACCTAAATCCCAAGTGTGAGTAAGAGACACAAAACAAGGGCCCCCTTTGGATGGACACCTTCAGGTGTTGCAGAAAACACAGATCTCACAGTCCAGCAGGGACAATCTAGCAGTACTTAACCTGTCCCCTATAAGTTACGTGGCAATTTGCTCTAATTTGAAGGAGGTACTACAGCTTAGATGCAGCAGCTTGACTCTCAGACTCTGACAGGAGGATGGCTCTTATTGTCCCCTCAAAAGCCAACCAACAGCCCCCTGCTGACTTCAGTGAAAGGAGGAGGGAAGAAAGTTTCTGAGAGCAGAGCAAGCAGACCATGTTTAGTTTCTCCCTTGCAAATACTGGCACTGGAGCCAGTACTCACATCCCAGTTCTGCCTTCCTGAACAGTAGTGTAAATCAGAAGTAAATGAGTATGAAAGCAGTGTTACTGAAAGCAATCCTTGCTCCTTGAGCTAAAAGAAGGTAGCTTTTTCTGCTATTCTTTATTAAGTCTCTCCAAGCTTCATCTAGAAACTACAACTCTCAGAGAAAGACATGTGGGGCAGCCCTCTACCTTTCATGGAGGAAATTAAAGCATCTGGGAAAGGGTGAGACAGGACTTCATCCAATTCCTGAGCTGTTGGCAGCAGATCCATTTAAGCCCTTTTTTACTGAGGTTTATAGACTCATAACTGGACCCTTCCTTCTTATTTCATTCACGCCCCTCATTAGGCATTTTCATCTTTACAGTCTAAAGCACTTCAGCCACCTCATTACATTTCTGTTTAATCTGGGATATGATGTGTCAGATGGCTCTGCTTGACCCAGAGCAGCCTGAGTTTCAGGTGGCAGGGTTCTTGTTCATGGAAATCTCAGTGGTGTCTAACTTGTAGGTGTGGCAGTAAGATGCAGCCAGGATGCTGCCCCCAGCTCTCAGGGAGCAGTATGACAACAGTCTCACCTGGGGTGGGGATGGAGGGTTTCTTACCACAGTACCTGCAGAGCTATAACTGTTCAGCATTGAGGCAAAGAACAGACTCTTCATGGGTGTTTGTAGGGAGATGGGGCAAGAAAGTGTGCCTAAGGGACCTTGACATACTGCTGTTTGCGTTGACATTTCTCTCCCTTGCTCCCTGCCTCTTATTCCTACTCAGTTCTACCTTCGTTTGACTGTTTTGATTACCAGCAGTGTCCAGTTATCTTTCCTGTAATCATTTTGGGTAGACTAATAAATAAAGGCGATAAACATGTGGAAGCTGAAGCCTGTGCATTGCCTGGGCTGCAAATCAAGAAGCTGCTGAGGACTGCAGCCGGGGTGGCAGAGCCTTTCCTGCACCTCTCCTCCCCCTCTTTTCTCCTTTTTCTGTTTCTGATTTGCAGCTCTGCCAGTTCTGCATCAGGGAGCCCTCTGAACTTGCTCTGCAGGCAGGGTGTGAATGGAGCACAGTCATGCCTGGGGGTGTATAACTATACAGTGATGTGTGTGTGTGTGTGTGTGTGTGTTGAGGAGGGGGAAATGATCAGGGGTTGGCACATACACAACGTGGAGTTAGGAAATAGAAGCATGCTAGGTATATTACACACACACAAACATTATTTGAATCACCATCTGCCCCCCTCAGTATACTGCATGCTCCAGAGAGCATCTGCTGAGCAGAAGGCATTAACATACAAGGAGGGAGGTTGCTTTAAAGGGATTGTATGTATCCATCCAGAGTGTGTGCCACAGTTCATGAGACTTTTCAGGGAAAATGGCTTCTTCTCTCTCCTTGGGAAGACATCTAGCTTAGCCCTGGTGAGGTCTCCTTCAGCTCAGCATGGTGTTGAGGAGACAGCCATTTCTTTGGTCACAGAATCAAAAGGACATAAAATACACATTTTTTTGGGAGCGGACAAGTGGGGTAGTTTCTTGCCTGACTATACAGGGTGTATTCCCTGGTCCTATTGCTGTGAGGCGCAGCTGGAGAAGATGGGGAGAACAGGTTGTGCCAGTGGTCTGCTGAGGGGTGAGGGGTCAGTCTGTTACACTGTGACCTGTGTGTTGCAGTCCCCAGCAGCAGGAGCAGAGGAGATCCTTTTGCCTCCCTGCACAAATTCCCAGGTATACCTGAAGTGCTTGGATTAGTTTCCTTGTCCTGCTCCTTTACAACACCTATGCTCTGCTGGTGTCAAATGGCCAATCTGCCTTTACTTGGACAGTGCTGCAGTCATTTATACCTACTGAACCTCCCTCTCCTTCATACTTAGGGGCGTAGCTAACCTCATATGAAGAGCTCTGCATGGACTTAAAGGGCACAGGACTGCAAAACTGAGAAGGCATTACACACCATAACTGACAATGGGATTCATGCACATGCACCAAGCATTATCTTTTGTTTAACCTTGTGACAATCTTCAGCTTAGTAAAGGCGTTGCTCACCGAGGTGACTTGAAAGCAAACCAATAAACATCTCAAATTACCTGGTAAAGCTTTTAGCTTTCTATCGCTTTGCTTCACAGCTCTGAGTAACAGCAGGCAGAAGATACACAACATACTGCCTTTGAATGACATGGAAAGCCAAGTGCTTGTTCATGACAGCTCATTCAGGTTTGCAGAAACAACCCAGAGACACATGCATTTCTGCATCCTAGTTCTGCACTGGCACTTGCAGCTGCTAAGCTGCCTGTACAACTCAAGCTTATTACATGGAAAAACATATTTATTCGGCCTCATTTGAATTCAATGCTGCCATCATTACCCCCATGAAGTAAGCATGCAACTTCTCACAGGCAGACGCACCACACTCAGTGAAGAATGAGTGCACTTCTCAGATTGCAGACAGTGAAGTCCTGGGATTGCAGCATCAGGCACTGCTTAAAAAGAAGCTCAGCACCTCATCAGATTCCAGTTCATTGTTACACACTGGCTACCTCAAATTCTCCCCACTGGTTCCCATGCAAAGTTTTATTTTTGCTTCCTTCTTTGTACATGTGTTTGCTGGGTTTCCAGCTATCATTAAGCATCTGTCACATTCTACCCCAGAGGTAGCTGCATTTCAGTTGTGGCTGAATGATCACTGTGTATGTAGTCTGCAAAGCAGTTAGCAATTCTTCAAAATGGCAGGCACTGGGGATGTCAGTCATTTTCATTAACATAAATAAGATATGTTTCATTTTAGTCACTCTAAAATCATTGAGTCATTTATTGATGTCTCAGTAATTTATGAGCTCTATTTCTTGGCTGGAAACCTACCAGTGACTGTTTGCACTAAGAAATGGGCAGAGTACAGAGGCAGATCTCTATTCAGCTGAAGTTCAACTATTTCTTCCCTGGGTCAAAGTGTTAAACAGACTGGGTGACAAGGCTTGGGAGCCTTTCACCTGCGGTTCATACAATTAATGACAAAAGGCTTTTACTGCAGTGCCCAGTGAGAAATAAGCTGGTCATTTCTCATGTTATTGTTGATTCTCTTGGCTTATCATGGGCATGCAAAATTTGGATCTAATCCCCCTTTTTGCTGGCAACCTTAACCAAGAAGGCAAAGGACCTGTTAGAACAGCGAACAAACTTTCTTCCTGCTCCTAGAACTGGCCGGACAGGAGGAGAGATGCACATGTAATACGTGCTCTGCCGCAGAGGAGCTTTTGTCTGGATGGGTGATGAAAGGGAAGTGTGAGTCTCACAGGGTGTCAGTCAAGCACTCTCATCAGACTAATTTCAGACAAAAAATTTATCAAGCAAGAGAACTGAGTGGGTTCAGATGAGCTCTGGAAAAGCATCTGAATTTTCTGCTGAGGAGACAAACCAAAACGGGATGACAGCTCATCACAGTCCAGAGAAGAGGAGCCCTGCATCCTCAACACCACCTCAGCAGCCCCAGCCCAGCTGTGGGAGGGAAATTTTGTCCTAAACACATAACCAGGCTTTGCATCTCTTGCAAGATGTCTGCATTGGCATCCCTCTGCCACATCTGCAGATCCCTTCTGCTCTCAGAAATAGCCAGCAAGGCTGACCATGAAGCCAATAGGGATAAGAAGTGTAGGGGAGTCATGACCTGTATGAGGGTCAGCCAACCAAACTGCGATGCTGGGGGTAAAGAGGCACACACAACCACTCCAGTTCTGGCCATGATTTTTAATCATGCAGGAGGAAAAGGAGAGAAGGACTGATGGAGGGTACCCAGACCCCGCACTGACATTTCTTTCTTCCCCAGAATCTCACCTTTCTGGTACCTCACTGCATCTTCAAAAAGAGGCTTTATCAAGCCCAGCAAGGGCAGGATGAAGCAACAAAAAGCCCAAACAGACTTCTGTTTGTCTCCTTTTCTCACCCCTGTTCCTTCCCTTTCTCCTTCCCTTCTGTTCTTTTCTCTCTCTCTTACTTTCCCTAACCATCCCTTCCTGCCTCCCTCTTCTAATTCTCTTCCCAAGTTTTCTCCTAGGCACCCCCACAGGGATCCTGCTTTGTTCACAGGCCCAATAAGAAAAAATCTGGCTGTCTTAAACTCTGTTTTTAATCTGGTGGCAGCAGTGTTTCAGTGGTCAGTTGGAGGGACTTTGGCATCCCTGCTTTGTCACCAGACTGCTCTGTGCCACATCACCTCTTCCAAACAGCCCACAGGAGCTGGGAGCACCCCTAGCCCCACCTTCTCCCAGGAACCTTTGGGCCTGGAGCTTAGAGAAGAGATGGTCCTTTCCCTACTGCAGAATTGCATCACACCAGGGCATGATGCTTTTTAGAAAACATTGTCAAGAGCTGACACTTAAGGCTTCTGTCACAGAGTGGTCCTTGGTTCCCCCCAGCTCCAGAACTGAGCCTATGTGGATGACCTATATGCAGGCTAGAGGTACTCCATCTTACAACTGGGAGGCATCAGAAGCCCTGACTTTTCACAAAGGAGTCATACCCCAAAGCTTGAAGACCTTATTTCTCCTTGCTCCCACCTGAATGATGCATCTTGGGATGCAAAACCAAGGCTTGAGGCTACAATCTATCAATTCTGTATTTGTTGAGTTGTCACCCAGGAATGCTAATGATCTTCCGGCATGGCCCACAGCCTTCAGAGGTGAAATAACTCATCTGGAACATTAGGTCTTATTGATTTACTTTTAGTGCTTCCAAGCAGTAAAATTCTCTTGGTTTGATGAGGCAATCTTATTTTCCAGAGGGATTTTGTCTACCCAACTGTCACATGCCAGTGGGATGGTGATGGTGTAGCCGGATGGTTTCGCACTCAGGTGGGAAGACTGGCAGACTGGCATCTTCTAGACAGGCTGTGGTGGGAGCCATTTGATTTCAACAGATGGCACAGCTTTTAGTGCAGGTAAGGCACACAGCATGGTGGGTGCAGATGACTGCAGCAGATCAGCAGATCAGCGCTCAGGAGAGCAATCCCTTGCTTTTGTTCAAACAATGGATCTTTTGCAAGCTACCCCATCTGCTAACCCCAGTAGAAATGCAGTTGCATCGGGTGGCACTGGAGCACAGTAAGTCTGTTTGTACGAAGCATCTCTGGCCAGTGGAGAAGCTGTGCAGATGAATCTTCATAGTGGTGACAACTGAGATGTTTTATCTCCTATCTGCAATGAGCTATTAACATCCACACAATTAGTTATTATAGCCTAGCAATCAGCAGTAACAGAAGATGCTGTGGTATCTCTACTGCACATTAATATCCTCCCTTCATCAAATAAAGCAGCCCTTCAGTGTGAAAGTGATGTATGATGTATAGCACTGTCAGATGAGTTTTCCCTGGCATCTGAAAGGCAGAAATGTGTGGCAGAGCACACACAGCCTAGCACAGGAACACACATTACTAAAATATTAAAGGCATGCTTAACCTCATCACAGATGGGACGCGTCTCTGAACCCGAGCATTACAGCTTTCTAAATATCCTACCCCCTCACAAGATCTACTGAAACTCTTTTTCACTGAGCACAATACAGGAGCCAGAGCTGACATTTGAAAGCTGAGACAGTTGTCTAAATGCTAAAGACAATAAATCCATAACAAGTCAAAAGGCCAGAATGATCTTAGGATAGCTGAAAAGGGTATCTCTAGGCCAATCTCCAGATGGGAATCCAGACGAACCCCTCTTGAGCTGTGACTGTAGCTGCTTGGAACTTCAGAACTTTTGCTTTATTTTTTGAATTTGCTCTTAGTGTGATTTTTCACAGCCCCTTTGAACAGGTTCCAGTGAAACTCCCCACATCTCTTGATGCATTTTGGAGTCCAGCCTCAGCTTGCAGGGTGAAAAAGGTGCACATCAGAGCTCCAACACCCTGGGCTTCAGAAGGAGGTAGGAGTCTGCCTCTAGGTCTCCTGCCATGCTCAGTACCCAGCAGCAGGGTCACTCTCCCTTCATGGCCACTTGCAAAGATGAAGGGACTGGCCTCAGGGCTGTGGCTTCTTCCCTTCTTCTGGAGCATGTGCCAATATGTTTGGGAGTGGAGAGGAGCGGAGTCCTACCATCCACATTAACAGTGACTCAATGTGTTATTTCTGGCAGCTATTCCACAAGATTTTTTTTCTGCATTAAAATTCAAGAGCCCAGGAAGGCAGCTCAGGGCTAGATTCCAGGATGTTAAATCCTGTAACTCAGAGCAATACACAACTGTATGACAAAATATACATATATATATAGTGTATACATATATAAAGACCACCTCTCCTTAATGTTCTTACCATGAAAACCTTGCATGCCTTCAGGAAATTATGAAAAAACACAAAAACCAATAACCCAAATCTCAAAGGACTATGTTGTCTCATGCTGTGCTGGTACATCTGCCTTGGTCTGGCCTTTCAAATTGCCTTCTTACAGCTACCACCCATGCCATCTCTGCCCCGGTGCAGCCCATAGAGACCCACACTGAGCATGTGTCCTGACACTGAGAGGATGGGGTCTCAAGCCCCTGCCACCCAGAAACTCAGTTGCCAGCGCCTCTTGAGAGCAAAGCGCATGCTGAGGACTGTGAGCACCTCTCTGAGTCACAGTCCTGCCCTAGGGGCTGCGGGTGGCTCAGTGGAGCGTAGGCAACCCTTTATTTTTGTTTGTTATTTTTTCTGCCATCTGTCAGCCCCCAGACACCTGCAGTAGGTGCAAAGCTCACACCAGTCATGCAAAGCCTAGGGTCAAGTTGAAGCCTGTGGGGCCAGCGTTGCACTTGGTTCAAGATACTCTTTGAGAGTATCTTGAACCAAGCCCCTGACAAGCCTCTTGATGAGCCCCTGACAGCAAACAGTGTTGTAGAGTACATCCCATGGGATCCCTAGGCATGCAAGGCACAATGGAAATGAAAGGCTGGTCCTATTCTTCCATGCCCCAGTCACTCCATCCCTCCTTTAATTCTTGCAGAAGGGAGCACAGAATCATAGAATCATGGAATGATTTGGGTTGGAAGGGATCTTTAAAGGTCATCTAGTCCAATTCCCCTGCAATAAGCAGGGACATCTTCAACTAGAGCAGGTTATTCAGCATCCACCTCTACTGCCTTTACGGACGCTTCTGTGCTGGCAGGCTCCTTGCAGAGATTATGCCCTCCTCTACCAGCCCATTTCATTAACCATTCTTCTACCAGCTGCCCTTACTGCACGCCAGCATGTCCCTGGAGGTCTCCAGAGGCTGCCACTGCCCATAACATAGAGCCACTCTCCTCTTCCCCAGGACCCCAACCTCCTCACACTTGGTGCCACAGCCCAACTTCCACAGGGCTTCCCCCATGGCTTGGGGAGGGGTGGCTGGTTTTGGGGGAAGCACAGACATTGGTGACTGCAGAGGGTAAGGGATAAAAGAAAGAGACACACAGTGAAAAAAAGCTCCTGAAAGAGCTAAGGGGCAAGAAGGAAACCTGTCCCACAGATTAAAGACAGATTATTGGTGCTAGCAAGGTGGAGAACACCTTGAAGAAGAAGTGGTAATGTTCTGCCATGGTTGTCCAGCCATCTGGCACAGCCAAGCCATTTCCATGTGGAAGCCATGGCTCAGGATGCCATGTGCAGGAGAGAGTGTTGCTGTAAGGAAAGCAAGATATGCAACTGAAGTGTTAGACCTCAGCAACTCTCAATGTGGGGCTCAGCCTCCAGGCTTTGGCACTTTGCAATGTGCCTCCTGGCTGCAATTTTCTTCTGCCTGCTCACTTTTCTGCCCAAGGTTTGCTTTTTCCTCCTGTCTTGCTTTTGTGCTTCTCTGGTCAAGTAGGAGCTTCATTCTGGGTTGGCCAGGATGGAGCATTGGAGGAAGGTGCAGAGAACACAGCAGTGGAGACAGGTGGTGGCTCCAGATGGGGGGGAGGGACTCCATGATGGGGGTCAAGCATGGAAGAAATGAAAATCTGGAGGGAAGTATGGGATGAAGAGATGGGGTGGAACGAGTTGAATGAGAAATCACAGAAGAAGGAGACCTGACCATTGAGCTGGGCACCACATGTCGCACACTGTGCAGCTCCACTGTGTCTGAAGCATTTTGGCTAATGCTTAGAAAGGGAATAAAATGTGTGGATGCCTCTTTCTCTTTCTTTCTTTCTTTTTTTTTTTTTTCCTGTTAATAACAGTCGTCTATTTATAGGTTGTAAATTATACACCATGAACATTGCTCAGAGACAAGACATTATTTTGCTGCCAACAGGGAAAAGAGGAGGAAAGAAGAGAGAGGAAGAGAGAGTGAGAGAAAGGGAAAGCAAAGAAACTGTGATCTTCTGGGTCCCCCCCACACCTCATACATGTACATCAAAGGGTACATTGTGTGCAAGAGGGATGATACTGAAGAGAAGAGGCATACTGGGGACAGTTCTAGAAGCATGATCCTTCTTCTTCCTTCCTGCCATGGAAGAAATGTGTGGGACCATTTTTGAGTCAGTTGAAGCATTTTCTAAGGCCTCCTCTGCGTGCCAGAGCAAAGCGCCGTGAGCAGTGCTGCACAGGAGTTGATGGCCTGTGATATCTGGCACCCTTCTGACTGCTACTGACACAAGTGCATGGGCAACCTCACCAGGCTTTCCTGGGCCCGCAGCAAACAATTTCTGAGTGCTTCAGAAAAAAACCTTACTATCGCTCCTCTCTTTTCAGTCTCTTTTCTGGTTACTGTCCACCATTCTCCATCTTTTTGCAATCATGAGTGCACAGAGAAGACATTTGAACGTAAATTCATCTTCTAGAATTAGACGCTCCATCACACTGCCTCCCTTTGCATTCAGTTGAAAAAGGGAAAAAAAGCAACTCAAAATGATCTTCCCATCAATTATAAGATGGCCCTACAGTATTTGAGTGTAATATTGAAGTACTAACATTAGATAAGTCTAAACTTATAAGGAAGCAAACAAATTGTTTCCATCAAGCTTGCTGTGTACAAAATGAAACCATTCAGGAATGGCCATGGAGAAATAAGAAGTATTTATTTTTAATGCAACTACTGATAAACCTTCCCATGAATCATGGCGCTTCAGAAAGGATCACAGCAAATCTAACAAGGCTTTCTTCTTTTTTGAATCTTACTGACCTCTTCCTTTGGAACCCTGAACTTTATCACCTAACCATTCTATTATTCTATGATTCTATGAATTGTTACTTTCTTTCCACAACAGTCCACTTCCTTTTTTCTCATCTATATATCATACTATTTTTAATACTCTGTTCCTTTTGTTTCTACACTGGGAAAAGAGTAAGAGGGTTTGACCCAGCTTGCCTATAGAATTAAAAAACATTTGTCATCTCTGGGGTTTCCCTATCTCTATCCTGTAAGATAAAATGGAAAACCTATAATGTGAAAGCTGCTAATTTCACAGCCCCACCATTAAAAGCCCCATATATTGTCTCTACTGTACTGAAAGTATACCTTAGAGTGGTAATCCACTGCAAAACTTTTATGATGTCCTCTGAGGGATGTCACAATCCAGATATGGACCAAAATCTGATACTACTACCTTGAGTGCAAGGAGCATGCAACACTGAGATCCAAATTCAATCCACCTCTTTTTTCTCTGGTACTTAGTAATTGGCTTGGATTTGGAGTGCCCAGGATCAACCATATACTGCAGGCAGGGCTTCCCTGCATTTCAGTGGGGGCAACAAAGGACGCCAGTACGGAGAACTGGAAAAAGATGAGAAAGATTTGTTTGACAGTCTACTAAATAATGAACAGTTGAATGACAGGTGGCTGAGTAACTGATGGGGGTACTGTTTGTCACTGATTCAAGCCACATGCTGCTCAGGAGGAAGGAGCAATTTAAGCCAGTCATCTTCAGGGTGAAGGGAAAGTGAGATCATGAATTTGAATTTGAATTTGCAGGGTAAAACCCCCGAAGTGGTTCTCTGAGCTGCTAGTTAAGAGGGATGGCACACACATGCAAGATGGTGCCATGTTCAGTGCTGTGTAATGAAATCTGTGAGCTCCCGAGAAGCTCTAGCAAATAGGAGCAACAGCATTACGGTGGATGTCATCGAGACCTTGACCTCTGCAGCTGCTGTTACAAGCCAGCCTAGGACACTGTCTTACAGAGCAATCCTTTTAATGACGAGGGACTGTTTGGTGACCTGTGTGCAGAGGGGCTTTCCAGTTCTTCTTAAAGGGGCACAGAAACACCACCCCAGATGAAACCAAGGCTAACTCTCATGCTGTACAGAGATACCTGTGCAGACGTTCAGCAAAATTTCACATCATACAGAATTCCAGAAGCATGTTCAGAGGTACTGACTTCTGCCCTAGAGGTACTATTTGATACAGAGCCTTCGGCAGAGATACCATGTCACCAAGCTGCGTTTGCAGTAGTTTGCATGTAGAAAGACCTTAGCAGTGGGTCTTTCTACAGCTAAGAAAGGACATTCATTCTGGCAGCGATGTGGGCAGGGAACTTGGAAAGCAAACGCTGCTGCCAAATAACCAGAAACTCAGATCTCCAGAATTCTCAATTTGGCCTGGAGAGCAAGTCAACCTGCAGAATAAATCAGCATAGCTACTCCTCATCTGAGCCTCAGGGAACAGCTCTACCTAAGCACAGTGCACCCTTTCCCTTCAAGCTCTGATCTTGTCAGAGCTCAAATAGAAGCAACATGAAAGTATATCCCACAGTTGCTGATGAATTAGTATATGCTGCCTTCTCTCTGAGTTGGTGCTAAAGCTAAATCTGTCTGCATCAGATTAGAGAGCTACATTCCCTCCCCAGACCCTGACACCTACAAGCCCACCTCATTCCTATCCCCTGAAGCTCAGAACTGATTTGTGGACCAGTGCTCCCAGCAAGCAAACTGGCATCCTGTACTCTTGGCAGGGTCTTGCAGCCAACCTGTATTTTCACTGGTGCAGCAAATCAGAACTGAGCAGTCTCCTGATCTGAGCCTTGCAGGGCATAGCAGTCTCCAGAGCTTATGCCTGTAGCCTCCACTCTCATGCCCTTATGATGCCAGAAATGCCTCGTGTCTTCGTGCTGCGCAGCCAGGCTGTAGCTGCTGCTCCAAGGGCAGATGCCTGCCAGAGATACCCAGCAGGGCTGAAATTTTGCAGGATCACATCTGCTTCTTTGTCCTGGTTTCCCCCAGCTCATCTATGAGTTCATTCAACTGAAATCATGACAGCTTTTCCAGTCCTACGTAGGCAGGGCAGATCCTTTCACAGTTAGGGTGTTGGGTTTTTTTTTCCATGAGTATTATTTTGAGGTGGAGGTAGAGGAAATTATGCTTAAATGCAAAAGTCTGAATCTGCAACATAAAATCTCCAGTCAGCCTAAAGGAAGAAGCTAGCAGATGGATGGAGAGCATCACCATAATGTGAAAGAACAAATAGGGTGAAGATGCTGCTAGATAAAAAACTGAATCCTCCCTGGTTCAATGAGCATAGATATCTTAGTGGTGTACATACCACTAGCACATGCTGGAAACAAACCTTAATCATAGCTTTAGCTACCACTAAATTCTGCCCTGCTTTATAAGCAGCAGCAAAATATTGTACCTGAGTGATCTGGGGGCTTTGAAAATCCTTTCCTTGCCCCACTCAGATCCCAGATCTGATCCCAGATCAGATCCCAGATTCACACCACTGTCCTTACACCAGTGACCATAGAAGCCATGGGTAAAGGAGACTGGAAGGATATCTCCCTCATGCACACCATTTCCACCTCCGATAGCTGGAACCTCCTTGGAGTAATACACCTGGGAGTCACGGCTCTTTGCAGAAGGCAAGATGGTTTCTGTGTGGGTGAGGCTGTTGTTGTGAGGGCTCTAGAGAAAAAGGAAAAACTCCTCTGTTACTAAGCAGGGATCTGAAGGCCATTGTCAGGGGAGAAGCAGAAGAATTTCCATAAAAGGAAGAATTATTGTCTTTAGACAAAACTCCTGGACTCTGATCTTGTCAGATCTCACAGCAGCAGCAGGGCTGGTCAGTGAGAGGAGGCGAGTCCACCCTGGGAAGGAAGGAGGGTGTTGTGGTGACTCAAGGAAGGAGAGAGGGAGCTCCTCATCCTGTGTAGACAGTAAACACATTACCCCATGGAGTATTAAGGGCTTTTTTCATGACTGAGAGAAGAAGAGCCCTTTATAATCCAGAGGGCGCCAAGTGAGCATCACATGGAGCATTTAATCTGGCTTTCCCATCTAATTCCAACATGAGTAATTAGATAGTGCTGGAGTACCATCCCTCTCTGCATTTTCTTTCCTCCTTCACCTGAGCTGCTTCAACTGGCTGCCAGACCCAGCACTGTTTGAACAACTGTGTATGAAAAATATCCTGTTACAAGCAACATAAGGCTCTTGGAAATTAAGCAAGCCATTGCAAAGCCTCCTGCTGGGACCAAAGTGACCCTTTGCCTGATCGGCAGCAGGACTCCTGGGACAGAAAAGAAGGAACGGATGCGGTGAAGGAGAGCCAACTTAGAGCACAGAGCCTCCATCCATTGATCCAGCATCAGAGTCAACATGAGTCACTCTGGACTGCAAGGAAAAACAGGCACCCCCATATCCCAGCCCCTTTTACTGCGGTACCCAGGGATTACTTCAAGCAGCTTGTCTCCTTGCTTTGCCTCTGAACCATGCCCTGCACAGAAGGCAAAGCTGCAGAGGCTGACACAGTGGCAGCACTCTACAACATCCTTGAAGTCCCTGGGACAGAGCTAACAGCAGGGTTAAGTGCACCCACAGCAGCTTTTCCTTGGCTCAACCAAGTCGGTGTTGATTTCTCTCCACATGCTGGTTGTTTAAATTCACCACAAGACAAGTAGTAAGAAAAGAATAGATCAGGGGAAGAAAATAACTGACTGTTGTCCTGCCTCTCTTTGGCCAGTAAAGTGGTAAGGCAGAAAAAAGACAGAGGGGTCTCCCCCCCACCACTGCATTAAGAAGCTGAAAATTGAAGAGCAGAGGAAGAGTATATTTGAAGATAGCACAAATTCTCAATAAAGCCTCTCTGAACTTGATGAAAATTTCAAAGTGCATCAGGAAATCTGGGATTCTCTAAAGGATAAATCCATCAGACAGGACAAATTAAGAAGAGACGGACACGTGATTGGCCTGCTGTCTTCAGAGCATGGTAGGGGTACAGAGTGAGCTTTAACCTCTGTGGATCCTGTTGGGTCACGGTCAGAGATGGAGCACTATAATGGATGTGAAGTGCCCAGGGTCTTCAGTCTCTGCTAAGCCTCTCCCATCATTTCAGGAGACAGCTCCAGCAGGCTGGTTCTACAGATGAAGAGGCTGCTGGGGCAGCCATCAGCATACCATGGTCCCTATCTTGCCTTGCTCTTTGTCCACTTCACTGCCTCAGGGACAGTTCGTGAGCAGCACAGGCAAACAGCACACTTGATGACTCCCTGCCTCACCAGAAAAGCAGGGGAGTACACTCTTCTCTGGGCAGGGAAAAGGCCAGGGTGTTTGCAGATGTGGTGTTGAGGTCTTTGGGAGGAGATGAAGTCACTAGTCTCAAGTCTTGGTTTTCTCCAGAGTCTCCTGAAGAAGCAAGCAGAAGCACACTGCATAGTTTTCCAGATCTGCACTAACCCTAATTCCCCCAATATGAAAAGATTTGGCCTAAATTTCCCCCTGCTTTTCAAGGATTTCTTTTACCCCTTTCCCATTTCCAACAGATTAATTCTCTTGGAACAGGCCTGTAATTAAAAAGCTGTACAGGGGACTTTGTCATTGGGTAAATACAGAACATGGTGTCTGGAGAGAGAAATATTTCAATGAAGATTAATTAGGTAGAGTTCCTGTCCCAGTCTGTCTGGCAGTGGGGAGAAGAGCGTTTGAAGATGGGAGAGAAGTGCCACACTTCCTCCACTGAGGATCCAGCACCATCCACCCAAAAAGCATCACTTGGGGAGGGTGTCCAGAGAATACAGACAGTTTCTCTATTTGCAGGCTTTTTATTTCAGAAGAGCTAAGACTCACTCATGCAGCAGCAGGGAACAAGGCCCGAGAAAATTCACTCGTTCTTGATCAGAAAGAGCCACATTTATTTGCTTCGTGTGCATCTGCTTCCCAGAGGGGATGCGGACAGAAACTGATGCTTGCAATGAACCTGGTGCTTGGTGGAAAGTCAGGTCCAAGAGAGGCAGTAGGACATAGCTATGCCTCTTCCTGGCAGATCATCCTGGCAAATCATCCTGGCAACAGATGTTTTGCCTTAGGAGTCCATGCTCTTCAGTGCCCACCAGGCAGAAGCAACCTGACTGCAAAGGCTTGAGTCAGTGAAGGGAGCAGGAAACATACAGGGATAAAGAGAAAGCACAACTTCACTTTACATGTTGAGTGGAAAAAGAAAATACCCCACACGAGAACAAAAAACTCACAAAGGCCACAGCACACAAAACAAAGGAATGAATGGAGAGATGGTGCAGAACTTAGCTTAGAAACTGTGTTAAAGCAGCAAGGAGAAAAAGGGCTGTGGAAAGATGTACCAAGCAGCCATCACTAGAATGGTTTAATTGTAACCAAAGACACAAAAAAATCAAGAGAAGATTGGGTAGGCAGGATCAGATTCTGGTAGAGAGTGAGAGAAATTGGTGTGGGAGAGAATGCTCACCCTTTCACCAAGAGACTTACATGTGTCACTCCTGTTAAAGGGCAGGTGTGTATTACCCCATATAAGGCAGCTTCTCTGCCTCTGTGTTGCACAGCCACTTATAAGCCATTTCTCTGTGCCTAAGATTCATGTACCAACCCAGCCAGTAGCATTGCCAAAGACCAAAGTGAGAAGATGTGTGTGTTTGTTAGTGGTCACTTTCTCATCACCACCTTCTGGTAGGTACCATGGGCTTTTTGGCTATCAGCAGCAGATTTTAACCTAGGATGGGAGAGGCTAGTCAGACTGGCCACCTCTGATAATTCAGCCCTGCCCACAGGCAGCCAATAACAGGAGCACACAACTCTAGATACTATCTTAGAAAAGCTCCTGCTTATGCATAAGAGCTTATTCTTTTAATAATAGTAACAATACCTGCACTCTTGTTCAGCCCTCAGGTCATTTAATGTCAGAGTCCCAGAAAGACGAATTAGCTGTCTGGAAAAGCATGGGTACTTCAGGGAACGGCAGGTTTCATCTGGGAGGCATATGGCTTCAAATAAGCTCTTGGACCACAGTAGTGACTGAAATACTGTCGACATTCCCAGGAAGTAAGGAAGAAAACAAGATATTACGAGAAAGTGAAGAAAGCATTTGATGCTCAGTTTATGGGGAGGCATAATGCGATATATGAGATTTATCCAGCATTATCAAGAATTGGAGGAGACTGCCAAGTCCTTCAGAAGAGTGGTGCAGAGCTGTTTAGGACACTTCAAGACAAATTATAATAGGCAGCATCACTGCAGACTATGAGATAGGGAGTCCTGGGCTGCTCTTTCCACCCCTTCCAACCCACACTGACAAACAAACGACTTGAGTAGAAAAGAAACAGGAAGACTTGGGGGGCATGTAGAGGAGGAAGTCCAGAACTGACGGACAGGGGTAGAGCAGTTGACGTCATCCACCTGGACTTGTGCAAAGTGCTTGACACTGTCCCACATGACATCCTTGCCTCTAAATTGGAGAGACATCAATTTGATAGGTGGACCACTTGGTGGATAAAGTACTGGCTGAATGGCCACACGCGAAGAGTTGTGGTCAATGGCTCAATATCCAGCTGGAGACCAGTAACGAGTGGTGTCCCTCAGGAACTGGTGTTGGGACCGGTCTTGTTCAACATCTTTGTCAGCAACATGGACAGTGGGATTGAGTGTGGCCTCAGCAAGTTTGCTGATGACACCAAGCTGTGTGGTTCAGTTGATACGCTGGAGGGAAGGAATGCCATCCAGAGGG